>JALPQI010000520.1:0-290357 GCA_025490895.1 Thaumatotibia leucotreta
CTTGTAAAAAAAATTGTACCTCTTTCATTTCAAAATTATATTTGAAATAGTCTGGTTCCGCCAGACCATTTGAACCATACTTTTTTTTAATAATTTTGAAATGGAAGGGGGTACTAATTTTTTTACAAGAGGTACCAAATAGTACAAATTTGGTACTAAATACTGCAATATGAATCATCAGAATATGGGCAGAATTCAGGACCTGGTTCCGCCATTATAACGTTATAATGGCGGGACCGGACTATTTGAAGTATAATTTTGAAATGGAAGAGGTACATTTTTTTTTACAACAGGTACCAAATAGTACAAATTCAGTACTAAATAATGCAATATGAATCGATCGAATTCAGGACCTGGTTCCGCCATTATAACGTTATAATGGCGGGACCAGACTGTTTGAAGTATAATTTTGAAACGGAGGAGGGTACTAATTTTTTTACAAGAGGTACCAAATAGTACAAATTCGGTATTAAATAACGCAATATGAATCGACAGAATATGGACAGAATTCAGGACTGGTTCCGCCATTATAACGTTATAATGGCGGAACCAGACTGATTGAATAGAACTTTGAAATAGAAGAGGTACAATTTTTTTTACAACAGGTACCAAATAGTACAAATTCAGTACTAAATAATGCAATATAAATCGATCGAATTCAGGATGTGGTCCCGCCATTATAACGGTTACCTTAATTGTGAGGTCAATTTAAATATTTGTCAAATGTTAATACTTGAAAACGATTGCTGGTACCTAAAGCGTATTATTACCCATTTCTGTAAAAGGCCGGATTATGGTAACACATCATACATATCATCAGCCTGTGATAGTCCACTGCTGGACGTAGGCCTCTCCTATTAACTATGCGTATAGACGCATTAGGAGGTAAATGCCGATGCCACGCTGGGCAAGCGGATTGGCGATCGCAGTAATGTGCCCAGTCCACTATGATGACGTTGCTATGATGATCTTTTATCAAATAATGATCAGTGACACTTCAATCCCTTAGTCGACTCTTACGACACCCGCAGGAGTTGGGTAATACACTGTAGATATATTGCGTATAATTGCTACCAACTGAGTGCTTCCAATAGTTCTAATTATGACCACATAGTTGTGGTTCGTCCAAGCTTTGACTATCCATCGTGTTAGTGGGACGAGGCCGTAGCCTATCTATATATAATGAGCAGGGGATGGTTTGTTGTTGATTTCTCCAAGATCCCATCATCAGAGCCCGACTTGGTGGCATTGGGACCAACTCGGAGTTATACCAGTTCAAATAAAAAAAACGGCAAATTCAAATGAAAAAATCGGGTCAATATAGTTAAAAAGCTGTAATTTCTTGCTTTTGTAATAAACTAGGAGGTCTTAAATTACCTAATTTTGGTCCTTTTTGTTGCTACTGCAATTTCAGTATTCACGATACAAGTTCTCCTGAACCCTTTAGAAATCTATTTTTACGAGCTCTTTTTTTTATTCTCCACTGCACGATTTCGTGTTCTGCAGAAGTGACCAATATTTCTGGTTCATCTCCATGTTTTTTTAAATATACCCCTGCCTTAGGCGCAGTAATAATCTGTGAAGGGATGTGATGATTATGTCACATATTATATGAATTTTCTATGGATCTTTAATCAATTATTTAATCCTATGCTAATTTTAGTCTCTTTGGCATAGTTTCATAAAGCGAAATCAGTGCCAAAAAGTATCAAGGTATGCATAAGTCAAGGATATCTTAAGGAACACGGGAAAAATGGCCAGATATATTGACGACAGTCCCAAAATTTTTAAAACTGCATACAAAGCGTATTATTACCCATTTCTGTAAGCACACTGTAGATATATTGCGTATAATTGCCACCGAGTGCTTCCAATAGTTCCAATTATAGACGACCACATAGTTGTGGTTCGCCCAAGCTTTGACTATCGTGTCAGTGGGACGAGGCCGTAGTTATCTATATATAATGACCAGGGGTTGGTTTGATAAGGCGAGATTCGCTGTTTTATGGTATAAGGCGATACGAAATTCGTGACACAAGGCAATAAAACTTGAGGTATGCTTTCCATAGAAATTAATTGCAATGTATTTAGTCATTGAACATTATCACTACTTAAAAATATGTTATATTTACCTATCCAAAATATGTAAAAAGAAACTATTAAGAGTATGTCGGGCCATACTCTGTAGGTTTTTCAAGTTTTCTAAAATTTTCATTATTTTTCAATCCACGAAGGTCAAAATAATTTTCCTAGATTTTTTTCCAAATCTTGTAAACTATTGTCCGAAAAGAGGAACACACACACATTATTTTACTGTTGGAGCGTTTATATCCGAAAACATTAACATTTAATTTATAAAAAATATTATAGTATCTAAACGCCTTATTTATTTTTAAATACCTATCTAACAGTTCACACGTCATGTCGCACGTTAAGGTGCATTCAGACCAAACCAACATTCGCTATTCTAACCCCCCACTCTACGAAATTCGATCGTTACACAAAACGTGATTGGTCAATTTGGTAGAACGGGGGATAGAACAGCGAATGCTCTTTTGGTTTGAATGCGCCTTTAGAGTTGAAATGAAAAAAAAGTGTAGGTAAACTATACGAAAAACTGTACAAATTACCTTTACGAGGACAACTAATGACAGTAGCCGTACCATGACTTTGCAAGTATCGGTAACGTTAGGTTTTACTCGATACGTAAAGCAGGCCATCGCGCTCGCTCCAATATGTCAGTGCGAGCGGGATAGAATGCATTACGTATCGAGTAAAACCTAACGTATCCTTCACTTCCCAAGTGGTACGACTAAAGTAATATGAATCCAGAAAATTCAAATATAGATTGCCTGTGAGATGGTAAACAAATAACAGTATAACACATGCAATTCCATGCACTCGGCAATAAAAAATAAAAATAAAATAAAATAAATTTATTTTCCAAGTGGGCTTGTAAGGCGCTTTCAGACGTCAATCTTAATTTCACAATTCTGATTCAACATAGGTATTAAAACATTTTTAATAGATATGTAGAGGGTATCTACTTGTCAGTATGTTACATTCACAAATCTAACACAGATAATATAATAATAATAACTTAATACAAAAATAACTCATTGTGGTTAATTAAAAATATTAAAATAAAATTCCAAAATTAGTAAAATAAAAAATCTGTCATAAGCAGTTAAATGCAGCAATGTATCAATACGCTAGCGATAGCCAACAATCTAAAGAAGACAAGATATCCATTAAGTTTCATGTTCTTCAAATCAACGGGAACCACCAGGTGTTTCCCTCGAACTTACCTCAGTTTTAAAAAGTCCTAACTTACTAGGAAATAGAAGGCAGTTACATAGGTACGTCTATGTATTATTGCCTTAGTAACCGCTTAGTTTGAAAACGGTGTATGTGAATTGGAAGCAATATGAAATTACGTCATTTTGTTTCATAGTTGATACTATCGTTGTTATAATGTGTTATCTAAGTAGTTATATGTAGCATTTATTATGCTGTATGCTATTAACATGCTATTAATAAGTTAAAATAGTAATGTTGATATTTACAAGGAGCGATTGTATACCAAACTTTATGAATAGTCAAAATCCATTAGATAAGTGCCACATCAAATATTAAATCGATCGATAGCAGAGAATCTATCCTTGGTTAACGGTTTCTGAATGTGCTGCTTGTGTAACGTTATGAATAGGTAATTGGAATGATTGAATCATAGCAATACAAAACCTACCCTAACCTAGCCGTGTGGTGACGGCAGTAAGAATACATTTGTCACCACCCCAACTCTTCCTGCGGGAGTCGTAAGAGTCCACTAAGGGATTGAATTAGTGTCACTGACCATTCTTTGATTTGACTGATGACGGGCAGCAGCGTCATCATAGTGGACACATTACTGCGCGATCGCCAATCCGCATGCCCAGCGTGGTGATTATGGGCATTTACCTCCTAATGCGTCTATACGCAAAGTTAGTAGGAGAGGCCTACGTCCAGCAGTGGACTGAGATAAGCTGATAATGTGAAAAAAAAACCGACTTCTCCAAGATCCCATCATCAGATCCCGACTTGGTACCAACGGAACCAAAACAGAGTTATACCCTTTCAAATAAAATAAAATAAATCGGTACCTACACGTTTTTCGAAGTCAAATTGTGATCCTCATTTTTTGAAGTCGGTTAAAAATATAAAATAAGGACGTTTATAAATTATACCATCCTTATTATCTTGACAAATGATTACAAGGCAGCGCTAATAATACTTAGTAAACGAACTTATTACCTTTTCCGCCATTACGGTAGACATTATAGTCGTTATTCTCGTTACTGACTCAGAAAATCGCCTCAGCTATTTAACCAACTTCGAAAAAGGATGGAAAAGGAAATTTTTTTTCGATGTAAAAACTTGGAGCTACAATAAAAATAATAAGAAAACACAATTCTCACAAACAAAAATGTATATTTGGGTGAAAACACCGGTAAGTAAACGCGTGTGCTCTCAAGTGCGACGACCGAAAAACTGAACCATATTAGTCCGTGGGCTAGTCGGTCTGAAATTAGAAAACGGTGTAATTTGGGGGTACCAAGTGTCCTTTTTACAGTAGTTAGACATATTCATAAGGATGTTAAAAAAGTATGATAGACATCTCAAAGTGGTAGCTAATAGGCATACGGGCTAATAAGCTTTTATTTGATGTATATAACTTGTTGGCGGTATTAAAAAAAAAGACCCATAAAAAATATTTAAATGAATTGTAGTCATAATCCACCGTATACTTAGTGATTTAAGAGACGATGGAAGTGCCACTCGTAAATAATAGTGCTTATTTTAAATAACCAAGATTGAAAAATATAAAAAATTGAACTTCCATCGCCTCTAAAATCACTCTCAAGTATACGGTGGATTATGACTACAATTCATTTAATTATTTTTATGGGTCTTTTTTTTTTAATACCGCCAACAAGTTATATACATCAAATTAAAGCTAATTAAATACACTATCTTTAAAAAATATTTAATTTTTCTAGCGTCATGACTACTATGTAAAAACACGACACATTTAAAATCAAAATCACGAAATTTTCATAAATTTGGTCTTAATTAATTATTGGTTGGTTTTAGCAATATGGTGTATATGCAAAATATGAAGCTTACAGATATGCCTTTCATTTTGTTTCAGAGAGTAATTAGATATATTTAATAGTTCTCGAGATATACTTGATTTTGTAAAACTTGAGATCCACCATCTTTAATTGGCCCCCATTTTTGTTAGGTAGCACTTATAAATGGCAATCTTGCATTTTTGACGTTTTTATAAGCTTACCTAACAGCCGTGAAAAGGAAAATTTGTACCTCCTAATTTTAACCATACCTGTCATACAACGGAAATCTTGAAATAGCCCGTATGCCTATTAGCTACGACTTTGAGATGTCTATCATACTTTTTTAACATCCTTATGAATATGTCTAACTACTGTAAAAAGGACACTTGGTACCCCCAAATTATACCGTTTTCTAATTTCAGGCCGACTAGCCCACGGACTATATTGGCTATTGTGGAAATAGATATTAATATTAAACACAAATAACACAATTCAAATCGCTGTCATTGCATAGACAAGATAGCACTTGTATTTATTCAGCCAATATCCAATATAAAACCGTGCGTGAACCGATTTTAATTTTTTTTATCAAACGAGTGTAACGGCCCCAAATGGTTCTTTTGGCAGATAAAGAAATAGATGGAATGAGTGACAGTGACAATGATTCATTATCATCATATCAGCCGAAAGACGTCATCTGCTGAACATAGGCCTCCCCCAAATATTGCCACAATGATCGGTCTTGTGCCACCCGCATCAAGCGGACCCCTGCTCCTGCGACAATGATTATTTTCTTAATAACCGGCAAAAACGGAAAAAACGAAAGTTTCCTAAATTTCCGAATAAATATTTGCTTTTTTCCGACATTTTCAACGCTACTTACCACTGATATTGCAATAAAAATAACTTAGCATATTGTGCTTCAAGAATAGCGTAGCCATTTTGTGAAACAATTTAGCAAAATGGCGGATGAGTAGCAGTTTTCTTGTTTGATTTATTGAGGCGCGAAACTTTCCTTTTCATCTGTTTTCTATCGTTTTTACTTCCTTTTATTCATCTACCTCCGTAGCCTTATGTTATGTTGTCTATGAAACGGGTCTGAATCACAGATAAACTTAGGTTTATAGTAAGACAATATTAAGATTATTCAAAGGTAGGTACAGTCAAGTGCAAAAATAAGTATCGAAAGAATCCGTTCATAAATATGTTACGACGTTCTTATTACACAGAATTAGAATGCACTGGGACATATTTTTGAACGTTTTTGTATACCCCTTATTTTGTCTTCGACTGTACTTACTAAGATTATTACCTACGAAAATATTGAGAAGCATAATAGTACATTGTGCATCAAGGGAGGTAAGTACGGAATCACTAACGAGAGTGTTAGAAGCCCGACGCCGCTAGGCGGAGGGCTTTTATGACTCGAGTTAGTATTCCACTTACCTACCGTGATGCATACAATGTTTTTCATCACACTTGCCGACAAAAAAAAAGTTGTAAGACATAATATTATTAAATGACGTACTGACATTTCTATTACTCCCTAGGGAATATCACTTTTCTATTACTCCCGGTACGCGCGCAAGCAATGGCGCGCTAAGACAGCAAGTGTGATGAAAATAAATATTGAATTTACAGCATTACGGTAAGCAATAAATTTAAACCATTGCAGAACATTAAAATATATCGAAAAACTAATAAACTAGTTCAATTTAGATGGCACAACGAACATCACAAAATGTGTGTTTCTACGCCATCGATATTTCCTGTATACTTAAGTCCTATCACATTATTATTATTATTTTATTTATTTATTAGACACAATAGAAGGAAAAGTAGAGGGGAAGAGGAAAAGAGGAAGGTCGAGAAGGGCGTACATGGACGAAGTGAAAGATAAAGTGGACGTCGTGTCGTATCAGGGTCTTAAAGAAAAGGCACTGGAAAGGACATAAGTTTACAAAAATGTGCAGCTGAAAGTAGCTCTGCAATACTATTAAAAAGTTTGACTGTGGAGTCAAATCTCGCTATAAGTAATACATCATCAGGCTATTACAATCCACAGCTGGACATATACCTCTCCTGTTTATAACTTATGCGTATAGACGCATTAGGGGTAATGCCCATTATCACCACGCTGTGCAAGCGAGTATTGCCCGTCATCAATCTTTAATAAATGAATGGTCTGTAATAATTCAATTCAGTCAACTCTTACGACACTTACGGGAAGAATCGGGGTAGGGTTGTGACGAATGTATTCTTACTGTTGTCACCACACGGCCTATCCCATAGGCCATATCGTCAGTTCACAACCAAAACTCATCAAGTAACAAATACCTACTTGAAATAGAGATCGTATCTAAGTTCTGATTCAATACTCATATAAGAGGTTGCTATGATTAGAGTAGTGACAGTTCTTATAGTGAGTTTTGGTTGTCAGCCGTAATTGAGATTATCGTGGGACTAAGTATTACAATAAAGCCAAGAAGGCTTCAATAAGTGATATAAATGTGTATCCTAGACCTATGCTTTTTTATTTTGAATAAATAATGGAAAAAAGTCGATTTGTGTATAATACCTTTGTAAAAGAAAGTTTGAGTAACAAACTAATAACTTGTTATTTTGTTTCAGGTATGTCATCACATCAGTGTCACTTTTATTACAATTGAAGGCAGGTAAGGTACTTAAATGCCTAAAAACGTGAAAATCCTCTTTTTATGCCAATGAACCCTCATAAAAGCTTATCACAGGAAATTTCGTAAAAATGCGGAAGCGAATTTAAAATATGTTACGAGATAAATTGCTTAATATCAAAAAGTATCAAGAGTGATATTAGTCCTTGGAATTTCGACTTAATGTTGTAAAGAATACAGTTCAATTAATAAAAGCTGTATGAATAGGATTCGACGGCCTCAAAAAGTGGCAATTCTTTGTAAAAAAGCTCAGTTATTAGGTTATGTTGTACTTGATTTCTGGATCATTTTATTTAAGTATTACTAGAGACCCTTACCGTAATTCGTTGCGTTCTTTTAAAGATTTAAGCATAGATAGGAATACGTTCCAATCAAGACGGCGATAGCGACTTTGTTTTATTGGTACTATGTATTTGTAAATACTGTATGTATACAGGGTGTAATCGTTAAGTGTGGCCAGGCCATAATTACGTAAATATAACAGATATCAGAAAACTTCCAACTGATATCGAATGTACGTTACCCAACGCGTAAAATTGCATTAATAACTTTTTCTAAATAGATGAAGTAATATTAAAAATACTAAGTTAAAACGCTCCCATACATTTAGTGTGACGACTAGCCTTAAAAAATGTCCGGTGTCATAACAGATAAAACTGTTAGATACTCGTTATTTGTACGTTATTGTAATAAAATGATAATATGTACTACCGTTTATGAAATAATTAATCAAAAATTTATTCTTAAATAAAAAAATATTCGTATTAAAGTACTCTTTGAATGAACGGTTACGTACTAAATGTATGGAAGGGTTTGAAGTTAATATTTGAGATATTTCTTATTTTATTTAAAAAAAGTTATTAGTGTAATTTTACTCGTTGGGTAACGTACTTTCGATATCAGTTAGAAGTTTTCTGGTATCTGCTATATTTACGGAATTATGGCCTGGCAACACTTAACGATTACACCCTGTATGTATACTTACTACATGATAAATGAAAATTTCAATAAAAGTTACAAGTATAGTATATATATACGAATAGTTATTTTATTTATAGTATAAATATATATATACGACGTAATTTTTTTTTTGTATTACACCCATTTAACTTTTTTGGTATAAGTCGACTACAGTAAAACTACATAAAAAAAGGAAAAAAAATGTTTTTTTTTTTGCAAAAAAAATTTTTTTTTTAAGTTTTAACTATTAAATTATGACTATTTATTGGGTTATTAGTGTACCGTTTCATTTTTTGCTCCTATTACAGGCCACACCCTGTATATATACTTAACTATATACACCGTGGCCCATAATTACCCGGCGAAATGCATTTTAGACGTTAAAATAAAAAAAATACGTGACACGCGAGATAAAAAAGCGTTATTATATTTTTTTAATTAACTTTTGGACTAAATGGTTAAAATATTATATGGTTTTTCGAAATGGTTAAAATATTATATGATTTTTCGTGATGTTTTTATATCTCTAAAATCAGTATCAGTAAACACATATCAGTATTGCCACGGCCACGACATTGGTCTAAGGCGACCGGCTTAGCGGAAAACCATACGTGCGAGAGAGAGTACCCATATCGGCATCCCGCTTAAACTCATGGATTCGCTCGCCGCTGGTCGCCTTAGACCGATGTAGTGGTCGGGCCTTATGCATTTATTTCATAATTTGAAATCGATCTGTGTATTTTCAACCAAAAACTAGTTTTTGTATAGTTGTTTCGAAAACAATCATGGAAAAAAGAACATTATCGACTGACGCTGCTTATTTGCATTAACCAAAGCTGAAATTAGAGTTTTAAAATGTGTTAATCAATACAATGTTCAGATTGGTAGATTTATGCAAGCTCACGGTGTATATCTAATTTTAGTGTTTGTACAAAATATTCAACGCAACAGTTTTCAAAGAACTTTAGTATTAGAGTAAACTTCTTTTGAGACTTTGGTAAACACTCGTTTGATCTTATCTTATGCTGCTAGCAATAAAAATTTGCTATAAAACATTTTTGTAGTTTGATTTCTTGGGTTTATTTTCAGATAAAATTTTACTCAATAAGAAATATCTCTTATAGCATAATGGCAAACGAATAGTCGGTTTAGAAGTAATTAACGTAGCCCATGGACGCTTGCAGGGTCAAGACAGTGGCCATTTACTTGTTATTTTCAAAATTTCCGAAGGAAAATGTTTTATGGAAGTTATGGCCTTGGTTGTGACTGCCTATGAAGCTAGAGGGTTCAAATCCGTGATAAGCACAAATATTATGCCAAACCATGACTAAGAACCAAATATTCGTGAAAACCCTCAAAGGCCTTAGTCGAGAACCAGCGATTTATGAAATGAAATGAAATGAAAATGAAATAAAATTTATTTATGACAAGCACGATAGACACATAAGTACACATTTACAAATAAGCACACAACAACAGCTTGCCACAAAAGGGTCACAACTCAGCATGTAGCTGGCTAGGCCAGCGCTGTTCTTCCGTTGTGACCCCCAGGTACGTATACTGGCCGACGAGGCGACCACGCTGGCAAACAAGTAACATATATAGATACATAATTATAGACTTAAGAACTAAACTTCAAACAAGGCAATACGAGTATTATATTTATAAAAATAAAATAAAAAATACGCACGATGGCTGGCGCCGGACGCGTCGCGTTGCACTCAGTGTGATCCTGCCTTAACAGTGACGTTTCTTCACGTTCAGTTTTGTAAGTGAACTGAACGCAAAAAACTGTAAATGGCCATTTCTCCGAGCGTTTCAACAGCCGTGACTTCAGTGGCAACATTATTACCCGATTTCCGTGGGTATCTCATCATTTTGTTGGATGTATTGGTAGTTGTCAACTACGTCAACCAATATATCCTAAAGCTCATGCATCTCTCACGGGATTCGTGTGATAAGGTTGCCACCGAAGTCAATGGCGGTTGAAACGCTCTGAGAAATGCCCAAATGAGACCTACGTCAACCCAACGTAGGTAGAGCAAAAAAACGTATTTCTTTCTTTCTTTTTTTCTTTCATTCTTTCATTCTTTAATAGAAGATTGATGATGGGCAGCAGCGTCATCATAGTGGACATATTACTGCGATCACCAATCCGCTTGCCTAGCGTGCCACTTCCTAAGGCGTCTATACCTACGCATGGATAATAGGAGAGGCCTACGTCTTACAGTGGAACTGATGATGATAAGTTAAGCCGTTCGTCGTGTGGTGACGGCAGTAAGAATTCATTTGTCACCACCCTAACTCCTTCTGAGGGTGTTGTAAGAGTCGATTAAGGGATTAAACTGTCACTGACCATTCTTTAATAGAAGATTGATGATGGGCAGCAGTGTCATCACCATAGTGGACATATTACTGCGATCGTCAATCCGCTTGCCCAGCGTGCCACTCCTAATGCGGGTATACTCTTGGGTCGTCTCGTTCGTTTTTCGTCGCGTTCCTAAATTTGTCCGATTCTGCTTTCGTCCCCCATTCTTTATTTTTCGTATAATTTCTTAGTCTTATGTCGGTACCAACTTAGAATAGGACCAAATACGAAACGACCAAAAACGATTGAGTCGAAATAAGAACAAGGTCAACAACTTATTATGGTCAAAGACAACAATGACTGCAGACTAACTTGACGAATGAAGAATGGGTGACGAAAGCAGAATCGGACAAATTTAGGAACGTGACGAAAAACGAATGAGACGACCCAAGAGTATACTCTAATGCGTATACGCAATTACGCATGGATAACAGGAGAGGCCTGGGTCAAAATTCTTTTCGTTGTCTTATTTTGTGTCCCTAAAAACGTGGCTGAGTTGTGATTTTTGTATGAGATGATGTTGTGTTTTCAATTTCTCGTGTATGGATTAAAAACTAGGATGAAAAAGAAATACAACTGCACCGGGATTTTTTTATATACTGAGTCAAAACAGCAACTAAAAACGTGACAGAGTGGTATGAAACAAGACAACAAAAATAATTTTGACCCGCCTACGAGTTGTCCTACAGTTGACTGAGATAGGATGATGATGATTAAAAATGCAGTAGCTTATATAAATGTCTGTATAAATCTTATGAACCAGAACGTTTGAAATGTAAATCTAATAAAAGTCCAGCCTAGTAATGCTCTGAAATAGCTGGAGGATAAAATGTTTATTGTAGTAAATACTGAGCTAAGGCGTTTCAGTGAGATATTTATAGAACTTTCTGTAAAGTCTAGTTTTAATATAATATTTTATTCAAGTACGAAGCTTTAGGTAACCTTACAAGTTACTTACTGCAATTTTAGAATTATCATGAATATCATGATCATTATCATCATATCAATATCAGCCAAAAGACGCCCACTGCTGAACATAGGCCTCTCCCAAAGATTGCCACAATGACCGGTCCTGCGCCACCCGCATCCAGCGGACTCCTGCGACATTCACCAGGTCATCAGTCCACTTTGTGGTGGGCCTACCCACGCTGCGCCTTCCGACACGTGGCCGCCACTCGAGAACCTTTCCGCTCCAACGGCCATCGGTTCTACGCGCAATGTGCCCCGCCCATTACCACTTTAGTTTAGCGATTCGGAGCGTTATATCGGTTACTTTGGTTCTTCTGCGGATGGTCTCATTTCTAATACGATCTTGAAGAGAAACTCCCAGCATAGTCCTTTTACCCATTAAGATGATCCTCGTCAGGATAACCTTTTTTTTGTGTGACGAAGGTAGACAACTGGGCTCTCAGCGCACCTGGTGGAAAGCAGGAATTGAGACCCATGGACATAGCGATCAGAAAATCGCCTATGCGCTGCCTACCCTGAGGACTTAGATGGATTGCCTTTATCTATACCAGTAATTACACCGGTTATCTTACCCCCAAACCGAAACAGTACAAACACTGCTATTTAGCGGCAGGTTAGCGGGTAAGATGGTGGTAGCTATCCGGGTGGACCCTGCACGAGGTCCTACCACCAGCAAAAGCTTTGGCCACTTTTCGATGTATGTTTAAATAGGCTGTAAATTGTAATTCTCTATTTCTATGTAGATACTTGTGTTACTCCGATTTCAAACCAAAAGTATGATTTATCGTTACATAAACCAAATACTATGTTGTTACGAAGAGGATCATATTGCATTTCGCGTCGAGAGGATTTAAGGAAAAACCGGCCAAGAGCATGTCGGGCCATGCTCAGTGTAGGGTTCCATAGTAATTCAAAAACGGCTGGATCGATTTTTTCGGGGATGTTTTTTTCTGTAATCCTTATGTTTTGCTCTGAAACAATACATGTTGCTCTATACATTAAGTACTAATTAAGTCAGAATTTTAGTCATAATTAGAATAGGATTGCTTTATTTTTAATTCAGGAAATAGCAGATTACGACCAAAAACGCGCACTTCTAGGGTAAAAAGTTGTTTAATAACACAATTTATGTATACATAGGGTTTACGTGTTTTCCCGTTTTATATTTTTTATACAGCGAAACAAACATAAAATAAAAAATACCCAATATTCACATAACGATATTTACGGAACCCTAATATCTCGGCTATCAGTAGGGATCCTATTTACCGGTTTCGGCCGGAAAGCCTTTATAAAGGACCCTCGAACAGGTGGCAAATAGGTACCAGTAATCCGCGCGTTGCGGGGATTTGAGCATTGTCAATATTGTTATGCAATGCTTTGTGAACGAATGTTTTTAGGGTTTTCGAAACCCTGTTAATCACTGAAAAGATTTCTAATTTTAATGACACATTCCGTAAATGTATTTTGTACGATAATAAATAGGTAAGTAATCACATTGCAAAAATTGTTTGAGGAAGACCCTAATGTTGAATAGTTTTTTTTATAGTTATCCATTTTATTAGTTCTTTTTTGGCCACTTTTGAATCACTGTTTCCAATCAAGATCGCAGGAGTCCGCTGGATGCGGGTGGCGCAGGACTGGTCATTGTGGCAATCTTTGGGGGAGGCCTATGTTCAGCAATGGACGTCTTTTGGCGGATATGATGATGATCATGATGATGAATCAAGGTCGCCTTTTGTATTTATCTAGGAAAAATTGTGTACAAAATTTTGAACTTGAAACATTTATTTTTGTTACCGCTTTAAGTTTTCAGCTACCAACCTACCATATGTCTACGTATAAAAAGGCCAAACATACGGAATAGTACATTACGACACAAGTGCGATAAACATGAAATTTCGTTTTTGCACGTGTCTCGTACGACGTTTTTTAGTACAGATGGCCCTGCGAAGTTTTGGACCTGACGTAAAATGACCCACTTCTCGCACTAGTGCCTAAAAACTACACCATCTGTACTAAAAACTATATTTTAATTTATAAAATATAGAATGAAATTGGTGTTTATACTGATATTAGCTATAAAAATAATTAAACGGTTAAACTCACGTGTATTCAGTCACTACGTGGGACATATTTCGGAGAGCCGCGAGGCGTGAATAGGCTCAGTGCTTGATAATGGGGACCTAGGCGCTCCGAAACAAGTCGCGCGTAGTAAAAAAATATATATATATATATATATCTTGGGACATCTTACACAAATCGACCTAGTCCCACGGTAAGCTCAATTAAGGCTTGTGGTGTGGGTACCAAGCGACGATATATATAATAGATAGATACATATAGATACTTAAATACATAGACAGCCATGACCAAGGAACAAATATTTGTGATAAATAAATACCCAAATAATGCCCTCGCTCCAGCCAACCCGGAACCTCCAGCTTCGTAGGCAGGGTCACTACCAACTAGGCTACAGAGGCAGACAGTAACTAAATACACGTGAGTTTAACCGTTTAATTAGTTGTAGTTATAGTCAGTGATCGGTTTTTTGGATTCACCCTCGCCTACATTTCGCGTATAAAAAATTACGGGTGTGGCAATAAAAAAAATTAATACTATTATGAACAGTGACATGGTAAATTGCATGGAAATACGTGTAAATAATTAAAGTTTATTTTTCAAGTTACTATAGGAGACCCGCCGGGTGAATCATAAAACCGATCACTTGTTATAGTATAAACTGATGTTATAGTCTTCTAGATTTATCCAACAACTATTGTACATTGTGCATCAAGGGAGGTAAGTACGGAATTGCTAACGAGAGTGTTAGAAGCCCGACGCCGTTAGGCGGAGGGCTTTTATGACTCGAGTTAGTATTCCGCTTACCGACCGTGACGCATACAATGTTTTTCATCACACTTGCTGAAAAAAAATAAGTTTTTAGACATAAATATTTATTAAATAACGTACTGACATTTCTATTACTCCCTAGGGAATTTCACTTTTCTATTTCTCCCGCTACGCACACAAGCAATGGCGCGCTTATAACTACAGCAAGTGTGATGAAAATAATATTACCCTTATCCAAAATCTGTTGCTCGAGATATTTTACCCACAGCACGTATCTTTCCAAATATTCCAAATAAAAATATGCCCACCGTAATCTTGACTCCCATTTGTCCCGTTTTTGTGCTTTTTGATCAATGCCTTTTGAAAGGACGACCCGGACCCAAATTACGTAATAAATGGACGGCCCTGTATCAAATTACCCTTATCATTATTATTGATCTTTATGACCTTATGTCCCAAAAAAAGTACAAGGTTGCAGATGGATACAAAGTTTGCGAACTAGTAAAATAAATTAACAATATTACTTTGCTATACTGCGATACAATACGTTCTATTATACTATCAGTAGAGTGTTTGATACATACTTAAATATATACATTAAAACAGATACCGGAACCGTTATTTTCTCCATACAAAAGAACGGTTCTTTTTTCGTTCATTTTCGTTCTTCGGTGTACACTATACAGGGCGTCCCAAAGTTATGGGACATGAAGGGGAAGTACCTTAAATATCGTAAATGGGAAATTTTCTGAAAGAAGACTTTATTTATTTTGAAAATTAAATAATAGTGCGGTCCAAAAAAAATCCAATAACTATTTGCTTTTCTAGGCATTGAACCTACTTCATTTTCAACCTACAAAAATTTTTTTTTCGTAATTTTGTGATGTCATTCGTAATAATAGATAAAAAATAATTATTTTTCTTAAGATACATAGATATATTATCTAAAACTAAGAGAATAACCAAACAAGTTTGGTTCAAAATTCGAAAAAAATTGTAGTTGGTTCGATTTCCGGGTGAAGCAAGTAATTTTTTGAAAAACTTTGAATGCACTATTACTAAATTTTAAAACTAACATTAAGTCTTCTTTCAGCAAAATACACTATCTACGATATTTAAGGTATTTCCCCTTCATGTCCCATAACTTCGGGACGCCCTGTATAAATTAATAAATAATAAATAATAATAAATATCTTGGGACATCTTACACAAATCGACCTAGTCCCACGGTAAGCTCAATTAAGGCTTGTGATGTGGGTACCAGGCGACGATATATATAATAGATAGATACATATAGATACTTATATACATAGACAACCATGACCAAGGAACAAACATTTGTGATAAATAAATACACAAAGAATGCCCTCGCCGGGATTCGAACCCGGAACCTCCAGCTTCGTAGGCAGGGTCACTACCAACTAGGCTACGGAGGCTGACCAATTTCACCGGAGGATGACAAATTCTAAGTTAATAGAGTAATTTAAAAATATGATCTCTCTTTTTTGTTACTCGGTCATGGTTTTAATGCAGAAACCGGAACCGTCATTTTACAAAAACCTCGAAATAGCCCAATATTTTAAAATTATTTATACTCTTTATGTACTACTCTATATTTTATGTAATTTATATCATCATATTTTTAAATTATTCCATTAACTTAAAATGTACATACAAAAAAAAATCAGCTGTTTCATACATTTCGGTCGGCGTAATGCCGCCAATTTGTATGAAACAGCTGATTTTTTTTTCGCGATTTCGACTTTGTCCCCATAGTAAAAGTTGGTGAGTATGACCTACACATTCACTACGTAGAATTTGAACGGTCGAAAAAAAAACACCCTGTAGGTACCGAAGAATGAAAATGAACGAAAAACGAACCGTTCTTTTTGTATGGAGAACGGTTAACGGATAGTTCCCGTCCCTGCCGTAAGCGCTGTGACCATATATAACATGGACGTCGTCTAACGCCAGCTCAAAAATGCCCCCAAAATCAATTGTTCAATTGTGCGAAGACGGGCAGGACATAGCGCTTTTCTTAACACCGCGCATATTTCGGCGCAACACCTTTGACAAATGTTTATAGAATACAGCCAATAAAAAGTTTGATGGACCAATCACAACTATTTTTAAATGGCGGTTTAAGATGTTATAGGTTGACATTGAAATTAATTGCCGTGATGCATTAAAGAAGGGGTGACATTTGTCAACTAAAATTCAGGACCGTTTTTGAAAGGCAATTTACTATGGCGTGCGGCTTCCATGTTTTATTTCTTCGTAGCGTAAGCGACATTTCCGTACAATGCCCCTACAAATTTACACCTAGTAAAGGTGTCAGTGGGGGAATGTCACGTCAGCGTGACATTTAAATGCTACCCGTCACGGTCCGTCACCCGCGGTCGGCGATAAAGGGTTGACAGGACGGGAAAGGACAAGTTAACCATTCACGTTTTGCAGACTAAATTGCTTGGTTAGTATTTGTAATTTCGAATATCGTCGCTGTGCCTACAAAAGTCGCTATGTGTTTTTTTTTCGATTTTTGGATTTTAACGCCATTTTGAACCTAATTTCAATATCTATACGCTCCAAAAACAGCGGTGAGGCTATCTTTAATAGTTCAGGATTTATGAATTTTAGCTATGTGATATCCATATATTGAAATCTCTTACTAAAAACACTAAGTGAAAAAATCACATGACTGTTTTATATTACTATAAGTGACTTTTTACAATGGGCTTTTACAATGCCTGCTATGTGGTTTTAGGCACATAGCAGGATTTTTTTATAATTAATTAAGAACAAATATGGCCCGATATGTGCTTTTCCGCACATAGCGATACATCGCGTTCGTAGACTCTGCTTTAGACAAAGTCTTACGACAATTGGCGAAATTTTCCTATGACTATTATTACTGAAACTTGTTTTTTTTGTATTATTGAAGAACCTAAATCTTTCATAAAAATAAGAATGTGACAAATATTATCAAGATGTGTCAAATTTTGTAACTAGTTATTTTAACCAAGTTAAAATAAGACACATAAAGCCTTTGGACGACTGAAACAAAAACGGCTATGTGACATATTATTGGAATATTATTTTTTCTCGTGAAAACGAAGATATTTTTCTAAATAAAATATTAGCCTACTTTGAGTGAACAAGATTCAAAATAAACAGTTTTTTGTGTCTCCTGTAAAGTAGCAATAAAACACTTAGCGACTTTTGTAGGAACAGCGACGATATGAATTTTATATTATGTCATTAAATTGCTGTTAATTACGTTTTATCTTTAGTGCCTTGGTTTTATTAACTGCAATGCCGTATCATACAATTCATACACAACATCAGCCTATTGTCCACTGTTGGACGTGAGCCTCTCCTATTAGGATCATTGTCAGTCCGAAAAACAAAAAACAAAAGTTGTCCACTTTTTATAAATCCATGTTACGATTTGATTGCATAGGGCTATAGACCGGGTAACCTAGATGTACCGTCAATTGTTTTATCCCAAAATGAGTACAGGAATTACTTACTTTAGGTATGTCCACCGAAAAGACGATATCCTAAATCTAACAATGACTCATTACCCCTATACATATAGACGCATGGTAATAGGAGATTCCTATCTGCCGTGTGGTAATGGCAGTAAGAATACATTTGTCACCACCCCTCCTCTTCCCTCGGGTGTCGTAAGAGCCGACTAAGGGATTGAAGTGTTACTGACCATTGATTTAAACTTTCACGATTATCACTCATATTTTAGACCCGTGGTCGCAGGCAGACCACGGGTCTAACGTCATACCCGAAACCTCAGGATATAATTAAACGTAAGTTTACGCGATTAAGACCCGTTTGTCTTTAAAATATTACTGACCATTATTTAATAGAAGATTGATGCTGGGCAGCAGCGTCATCATAATGGACACATTACTGCGCGTGGCTATTATGGGCACAACATTAGCCGTACACACCGCCGCCACACGTAGTCCTCCCTTATGCGTATGGATGCATTAGGAGGTAATATCCATATTCACCACGCTGGGCAAGCGGATTGACGATCGCAGTAATGTGTCTACTATGATGACGCTGCTGCCCATCATCAATCTTGTAGAATGGTCAGTGACACTTCAATCCCTTAGTCGACTCTTACGACACCCGCAGGAGGAGTTGGGGTGGTGACAAATGTATTCTTACTGCCGTCACCACACGGCCATGAGAACCGTAAAACCACCTAACTATAGTCCAAACGCTCCCAAGAATGGTTCAAAACTTAATCGAATAAATAGTTTCCATTAGTTATATCCAGACCCCGGAATTCCGGTAGCATTTTTGAGCTGTCATACGGACTCTTCGTTTATCCACTACCGATTATACATAATATATGTATATCGATAAATGCAGAATACAATGTAAAATCATTATGATTATAAATAGAAGTAAAGAACAGACGGTCTTATCGCTTGAGCGATCTCTTTTACGCCGCGGCCACGACATCGGTCTAAGGCGACCGGCGTTTAGCGGAAAACGTATGGTGCTCCCTTTCGTACCCATATCGGCATCCCGCTCTTGGATGAACTCATGGATTCGCTCGCCGCTGGTCGCCTTAGACCAATGTCGTGGCCGGGGCATTAGATAACCTTTGGATACCATCTTTTAGGATAATTGTTAAATTAATAGTGCTATTCATGGGCAAAAACTCCTCATCAATAAATAATAATAAAAAAATCTTGGAAAAATCAAAAAAGAAGATTGAGACTGATGCTTATCTAGGAGCTGAAATTGTGAACAATAGTTGCAGTTTTGGACCATATTTGGGTAGTTTTCATCATCATCATCATCATATCAGCCGAAGGACGTCCACTGCTGAACATAGGCCTCCCCTAAGCTGTTTACCGTTGCACTGGAGGATGTCTTTAAGACTCTGGACTGGAGAAGGCTGGGTATCAACATAAATGGCGAGTACCTCACTCACCTTCGATTCGCTGACGATATAGTAGTCTTGGCTGAGACCTTGGAGGACTTAAGTACTATGCTCGTTGACCTCAGTAAAGCCTCCGAGCGATTTGGTCTTAGGATGAACATGGATAAGACAAAAATCATGTCGAATTCCCATGTAGCACCAACTCCCGTAATAATCCAGTTGGGTAGTTTTACGGGAAGATAATTAAACTTTAAACGAATTGGATAGACCTCATCCGTGCACTACATCATACATGATTCGGTCACTGTATGTTGATTGATTCTGTTCGGGCACTAATTAGAGTGTGAATTAAACATGAGTTCGATGACGCTCTGATTGCCCATTGCTGCTTAAATAGTCATTTGTGTTACAAGGGCTGAAAGTGGGCTTTTCCGTAAAAATGTCAATGATCCGACAGGAGTTAAGGATTTTTAGCACATAAGCAACGCATTGCTCGCATACTTAGCGGGAGTTATAGAAATACGTTGTATAATTTTATTATCACAGATATATTTTTACGTTAATACGAATAAATATCAATAATTTTAACTAAAAATGTATGTGAACTCAAGGTTTCAGATTTAAGTTCATAATAAGACCCAGATTGTATTAAAAATGTGCGTGATTATGGAATAATCCAAGATTTTATGTTTGTTTACATTTTTTATATTCTATTAACGAGTGGTGTAGATACGAGTATATTACAATGTTGTCAAGAGTAACCTACCTAGCTACTCATAGGTACTACTCAAATATTCGTCGGTTGATAAACAAAACTCACTTAGTAACAAATACCTACTTGAAATAAAACTCTTATCTCAGTTCTGATGCCATGACCTTGTATGTCAGATACAAGGTTGCTAATAGTAGTGACGGTTTTTATAGTGAGTTTTGATTGTCAGCCAACGATGTGTTACCATTTTCTTCCTTAACACGTTCGACGCCGGTGACAGACATATGTGACCGAAAAAACTGTATTCCTATGCCAGTGACACACATACGTATTCAAATTAATCTCATTCTTATGCCACTAGCATTAATCAAGTTCTCACTCCTATGCCAGTCGCATCGAAATACGAACATTTTTGACACTAATGTGTGTCGCCGGCATAGGAGTACAATCTTTTCGGTCACACATGCGTGTCACTGGCATAGGATTTCTACTTATGAGACAATTTCGATCGGCATAGTATAAGCACTTAGTGAAACAGTACCGGAGGCGAACGTGTTAAGGCCAGTCGTACACCTATAGTCCACGTTAGTTATAGAGTCGGAGCTATACTTACTAAGGAATGAGATACCTAGTGATTTTGGAGAGGGCAATGCTCGGGGTTTCTCTGCGAGATCGCATCAGGAATGACGAGATCCGCAGAAGAACGGAAGTAACTAACATAGCCTGAAGAATCACCAGGTTGAAGTGGCAGTGAGCTGGCCATATTGCCCGGAGGACCGATGACCGGTGGGGTCGGCGTGTTCTCGAGTGGCGACCACGCACTGGACGGCGCAGCGTGGGAAGGCCCCCCATAAGATGGAGCGACGACCTGGTGAAGGTTGCGGGTGTCCAATGGATGCGGACAGCTCACGACCGATCTTTGTGGAACTATCTGGGGGAGGCCTACGTCCAGCAGTGGACGTCAATTGGCTGATGATGATGACAATGATGATTTAAAAAGTGCGTGATTATGGAATAATCCAAGATTTTAGGTTTGTGTACACTTTTTATATTGTATAAACGAGTAGGTAGTAAAGATATATTACAATGTTGTCAAGAGTAACCTACTACATAGCAACCTACCTCTATCTATCTATCATCTATCTATCTATCTATCTACCTAGCTACTCATACTACTCAAATATTCGTCGGTTGACAAACAAAACTCAGTAACAAATACCTACTTGAAATAAAACTCGTATCTTAGTTCTGATTCCATACTTACTTGACATACAAGTACAATGTTGCTAATAGTAGTGACGGAATGTTTGAATAATAAAAGTAATATGTTGAAGTGATTATTTTAATGTAAACAGTACATTAATTAATTGACATCCTAATTTTATTTTATTATTTTTGACATGGAAAAATCTTAATTTTATGAATAAATGAATATGAATGTGAATATGAATAAGGCCAGCTGTACACCTGTATTCCACGTAAGTTATAGGGTCGGAGCTATACTAAGGAATGAGATAGATAATTTTACCTCTCATTCCTTATACTTCAGTCCCTATAACTTACGGAAGAACTTACAGGGTGCTTAGCCAAGTTGCCAATCGCTAGCGCTTAATCGTCAATCGTAAACGAAAGGCAGTTAACTGTCTTTGTCGCACTAATATTAAAGAGTGATTGAGAGGGAAAACTACGATACGCTACTAAGCGCTAGCGATTGGCAACTTGGCTAAGCATCCAGGTGTACGGCTTGCCTAACGTCATCCAACTTAGCTTTAAACTGGTATCCATATTTATAGCCTCTTTACGTTTAATACTTAATACCTAAGTATCTAAGTTATTAGGTACTTATGTCCAAGTGGGGAAATTCAAAATTGTTAACATATTTTTGGAGCTCAACATCGTCAACATGAATGACAAAATAGCGTGAGTAAGTCGCATACAACAAATGCCGTGTGTTTTAAACGAATTGGGACATGTGATATTAAACTCGATCTAAATAATTGTACTCGTAATGTGCACTCTACAATGTGGAGTACATTCCAAATGAAACCTCGAGAAATTTGTCATAATGACAAATAGTATGAGATATCTTACAATATGGTTAATAAAGTTACTTTGACATGGTTCCAGACTGGCCTGGCCTGGTCCCAATTGGTTAACTGTACAGTCGACGTCAAAGATTTCAATTCGGTTTAGGTGCTTATCGGGGACTCTAATGACAGCCGAGCTAAGAGGGGTAAGATTCCAGTTATCTGCCTCCTAGCTTCTCGTTACTCGCCACCAACAGCACTCAGAATCTTGTATCCACGCATCTACGCAGTAGTAGAAAACGAATGGAGAGTTCTAAGCTTGCGTCCATGCATAGATGCATACTCCATAGAAATAACTTCCTTCGTAAGAATGTAAACCCTTCACATAACAAGACAAGAGTGAATCGTTCTATGTCTAACACGGGAATGAATTGATGAACACTGCAGTAGTGACCTTTTATACTGTCAGGTCACCAGCCACCTGTTCATAGGTTGGTATCATCTACCTGCAAACCTGCATGGACCAAGCAAAGACCACTCCAAGCAAAACATTGCTTATCGTTTTCTAGATTTAGTAACTTATATCTCCGACACGGCCATACTGACAAGACAAGCGTCCTCGCTTGTATCTGAAACAAACACGTACATCAGTAATCTTTGTCACCACTCGGTTACTCCTGACCAAATTATCTGTCTACGTAAAATCAACTCAACTCAAGGAAAATAATTTTATTCTTTGCAACTGAATTTAGGATCACTTAAAGTCAATTCATTACCACCAATTTAAATGCAAGACCAGACAAGTACCACCTAGCCACCTTTTACGTAAAACACATGACGGCAAACGTTCGGAAGCAGGTCTCTCATTCGTGGCCTATTGGTTATCACATAACCACACACTACGCGCATCCCCAAGGGATCGCCGAGTCAACCCTGACTCTACGGTCTCTACAAGACCCGACCTCCGCCAGAGCTTATCGCGCACCGCGTACCCACGGACTACTCAAAGGTAGACACCGACTTCTAACGGGCTACGGCTACGATCAAGCCTCTGGTACGGTCGACCAACCGAACTGAGAACCTCATCCTTCATGCCACAACAATCTTCATCTACTTCACGTGGTACTTGGCTTTCTAGCATTTTCATTAACAACAAAATGTTATCTGTATTCAATCATTTATGAACTTCAATTTGTTAGACAATTTTGATAGTGCCACCAGCTCAGTTTCAGTTACCAGTAAAATCAAAATTAAGGAAACACAAGTCACGTTTATGTCTATCGGAAACTCACATTGTGACATAGTCACCTCATCCCGTTTAACAACAATAACTTCTTTTGTGGCATTACCAAAATGATCTCAATTAATGAATGATTCAAATTAGTCAACCTCTCGACTCAAACAAAAACGTAAATTACTCAACCAGGTTACATCATAACCATCCGATTTCATTTCAGTCCATCGGATTGTTAGGATCCAATAACCTATCAGAAGTTAACCATCTCAGCCGCGTAAGTGCTACTCCTCGCAAAGAGTATACTGCACATAAAAAGCAGTCCACGTGCACCATTTACATGCTCCGGAACTTCCGATGCGATTATTCGATCACGCTCAATCCCTCGGACTTGCTCTCGGTCCATTGAAAGCTCACATGACTGATGATTAGAACTCATTAAATTTAAAAATTACCCTTTCCGCATTTAAAGTAGTTAATAGATGATTTTAATGCCGCAATTCAGAATCATATTTTCTTAAGGTACTCGTTTAATCAACCCAGGGAATTAAAATCAACTTCATTAACATTCGAAATAGACTAGTCAGTCTAACTATGTACTTACTACTTTACTAGCCAGTAACCGACACTGTTCTACAATAGTCAAATGAAACACTTCAACAAACCAACAAATGGGTTACAGTACTCTAAAGTTGGTCTACCTCCATCCGGTAACCAAAACCACAGTTGCTTCCATCCAGCAACAACAAAATTGGTCTACCTCCATCCGGTAACCAAACAAAAAACACATCGACCGATTACACCATCAAACCAAACGCATGCCACCCACAATCGTGGCCGCACGGAGACGGAAAAATAGATCCGATTTTACACCTACGATTACGAATGATAAAATGGTGTATGCAGTCTGAGAAAAGGTAACCAAACTGAATGTAAAATGTTTCATTCTACGATTGCAAACTAAATGACCAATTCCAATAATTATAATCCACAACTTTAATTAAACTAAAGTAGTCAAATTGAAACTATGGACAGCCCAAATAATAAGAAATTATTATCATCACCATCATCATGACAGTCATCATGATCATCATCATGACCACCATCATGACCACCATCATGACCTTCACCATGACCTTCACCTTGACCTTCACCATGACCTTCACCATGACCTTCACCATGACCTTCACCGTGACCTTCATCGTGACCTTCATCGTGACCTTCATCATGACCTTCAGAAATTATTATACCCGATCTCAATGCGTTTAATAAAAAACTGTAACATTGATGTCTAATTTAGTTTCAATTTTGCATTTCTTCCTCAATTTTTTTTTTCAACTCTATAGAATCGAAAGGGAATAAACCCTCGATGGCTACAACAACATTAGTTTCACCAATTAGCTCAGACCTTAAATAGCCCAACAAAAATGTGAACTGCTCAGCGGATTAACAACGTGTCCACACCACATGCTGCACCACGTGTTCACGGTAGGCAGTAGCGACACCTGCTACGCCACCGGGCATGACATCAACAACTTGCAGGCCGGCAGCTCGTTCTGACTCACCATGTTGAACTGAAATCATCAAATTGTACGATATCATTTTTATCACAAAAACAAAGTAAAGTCAAAGCCGACTGATTTCCTTTTTTTTTTCAAGTAGACTAGCAATAAGCAGTTTTGAACAGATGTTGAGATAATTGGAATGCTAGACCTAATCATAACACTAAGTACCCAAAGTTTGAGGTTAGACACTGACCTCATCTCATACTCGACATCAAAATAAGATTGTGCTTCACTTTACTATAATCAAATTAATCTCGCAAATAATAAAACGTATTAAGAACACAAAAACTTAACGTTACAAACAGAAATGTCAACCGTTAGTTCTTTAAACTACTGCTTCTAATTTTTCATTAAAACAATTGGAAAGAAACCTGTCCTTTAATTTCCGTTGCTCCAAAATAACCATAGAGTTGGCGTCTTCAATTCTTAATTTCTTGGACATAGGTATCGCAAGAAATTGCGCTCGTTTCATCGTCACAGCATATTCATCATGGATGAAACTGTAGACTACTATGACAGTGAGCTTGTTGATCTTGAAGTTGAACATCTGTAACGGTAATTTCACACGCATAGAAAACTTTCAACACAAGGCATGGATTGAAAATGTTTATCACTATCACAAATTAATTTTTGGTAGACTCGAAAACAAAACAAAACAAAGGGCTACCTGCCCATATTTTGGTACTGCTAGTATTTCACAACTAAGTAAGTAATAAGTATGGGTCATGATATACTTTGAAATCACTAGAATTACTGTTTTTATTTTTTTTTTCCAATAGGGTAGGATACCTACCCACACGTTTTCTTACAACAGTAATCACAAAAAAAGAACAAAGCAGTTTTCTAAATCACGACTCAAATCAAACTTAACTGCAAACATAGTGAACAATCATTACCTTACCAACTGTTGTCGATTTTAAACCTTACCGTTTACATGTGATACAATACCAGTACTCACTGTTACGTGAGCCTTGAGTCTTCATCCCACTTGCTGATATCGGGGACTCTAATGACAGCCGAGCTAAGAGGGGTAAGATTCCAGTTATCTGCCTCCTAGCTTCTCGTTACTCGCCACCAACAGCACTCAGAATCTTGTATCCACGCATCTACGCAGTAGTAGAAAACGAATGGAGAGTTCTAAGCTTGCGTCCATGCATAGATGCATACTCCATAGAAATAACTTCCTTCGTAAGAATGTAAACCCTTCACATAACAAGACAAGAGTGAATCGTTCTATGTCTAACACGGGAATGAATTGATGAACACTGCAGTAGTGACCTTTTATACTGTCAGGTCACCAGCCACCTGTTCATAGGTTGGTATCATCTACCTGCAAACCTGCATGGACCAAGCAAAGACCACTCCAAGCAAAACATTGCTTATCGTTTTCTAGATTTAGTAACTTATATCTCCGACAGTGCTAAAATATATTTACACGACTTTATTGCCTTGATATTAAGGTAAATATATTTTTGGCACCTAAATTGTAATAATGTCTCTGACGTCGACTGTACATTATGAATCAACAGAAAATAATGGTAAGAAAATTGCTAGTACAACGCGACAGGTACAACACGATCGGCTCAGTGACACAAAAGTTTGAAATGGCTGCCGTTTAATATGATCTTGATTAAAAATTCGTGTTAACTATTTGCTTTGTCTCTTGAATCTTCTATTATTACTTTAAACGAGCTATTTCTGTATCTTTGTAATGATGTTATATAAGGTGAATCTCGGAATATCGGCTCTATGATTTTTATAATTTTTGCTGTGTTGAGATTTTCCACGCGAGAAATAGAATTTAATTGGTTTTATCTTTGGAAAACTGACGGTCTAGAGCTATCAAATGATGCAAAGAATTTCTTATAGCTGAATATATGTACAACAGATTGCTTAAAATGCTTTTGTTACTTTGTAAAACTGAAGGCAGCAACGCACGCCCATATCTCATGTGTTTTCTCTTTCCAAACAAACTCTTTGATATCTTTTAATAAAATATGGCCGAGTTAGTTGACTTTTACTATTTTAAAATGGTGGCCAGCTGTCGAATGTCGTGCAAACATAGCATGCAAATCGTAGCGTGCGGTTCAAATGTGCCGAAACATACCTACTTACGTAAATAAAATAAAACGGCTGTCCTCAATTAGCTAAAGCTAAATCTAAATTATATCTACGAATAATTTATTCTACGTGGAAAGTACAAAACTATTAAACCAAAGCCGTATAAAATCAAAACGACGAAATATTATAAGGGCCGAGTTTCATCGTCTTGTACCCATAGTATTCGCTTTGATTAGCGTCTAGCTCGGTTTTGTGTTGTCCCCAAATATTATTGTCCCAGCCTTTTCCCACATCCGTGGAAAGCAGGTGGGCTTATGACGTCACACGGATACGAGTAAGCCTCCTAATACTCTCTTTGTTCGACCGAAACTCGTCGGTTGACAAATGTCATTTACTAGGTTTATTTTCTACCTTTCTGTACGGATATTTGTAAGAATCTATGCTCGATCATTTCATTTATCCTGCTTTATCATACGCTAATATATTAATTAAAGATTTTTTTATTCATTTGATGTCTTTCGAAGTGTGACAAGACTAAGACAACATGGTGATAAAATCGTTTCCTAAAATGCGTAACGGTCTAAAACGGGCTTAAGAAAAAAATCTGTCAAAAGTTCATTCTTAGGAATCGGCAACTAATAATTGATAAAACGAATGAAACTATTATTAAAAACTCAATAAGTGATTGGATAATTTTCGCAGCAGACACCTTCAATCTCTCGAGCTCTGCCGTGCTGTTCCTAAACCACAGTAACTGCCAATTTTCCGATTTTTGGTTTATTGGTGATCTATAATCAGCAAATCAAAACGCATAATCCCAATCGATCGGTTTTTAATTTGGAAAACTGGAACATGGAAACTCGAAACCCCAAAAGCAGTAAGTGACTAGTTTTTCCTGCACAATGCAATATAAAGCGCAGTAAAATGGTCTACGGCTACGGATTTTGGGCCGATACTGACTAAAACGCAGTACAGGTGTAGATTTTCATGATTTTTAGCATGTAAACTCATAGTATCTCATTTATAAAGAAACTAATTAAAACACAGTATAAAATTTTTATGCTAAAAGTGTTGTACTGCGTTTCCAGTTTCATAGATTAATAAGTATAATTACTAGTTAAGACGCAGTAGGAATAAAATAACGATATTTAAAGTGGTACACTACTGTTCAAATAAGTATCGTATTGCCATCTAAACTGCAGTAACAAGTTCATGAATGTACACATTATGCTGTATGTTGTATTACTTTCAATAGCAATAATACTAGCTAAAGGACAGTAGCACCCCAAGGGGCTGCAGTTTAGGCAGTATTTTTATGTTATTTGACTATTTTAACTGCATTTAGACGTTTATTTCAAGTAGCAAATTCGAATTACGAGTAGTTCCATCTCGGACCTTCTTTGAAGATAGCTTATAGTGATATCGTTAGAACATCCTGTTTAAGATAGTAAAATAATTCTTGACCCATTTACAATTTAAAACAACTAATGTGTCGTCTGTTGATAAACGAGTAAAAACTTATATAGTTAAACACATAAAGATATTATTACCAGTGATCGGTTTTTGGATTCCCCCTAGCGGGATTTCGCGTATAAAAAAATACGGGTGTGACTATAAAAAATATTTAACACTATTGTATTATACACACCAGAGCATATTTTATGAAACAGAAATATGGCAATATAATAAAGTTTATTATTCAAGTTACTATAGGAGACCCGCCGGGGGAATCCAAAAAACCGATCACTGATTATTACCTAATTATTAGGTTCTTAAAAGACAAAAAAAATAACCTTCTCTTTAGTTTGTACACATTTAATTTTGCTATGCGAGTTATGGTTCCTAGGCGGCGGTATCATTTTATAAAGCAATGCCTTGCCAACAAATATCATCGTTATGTCATAATATTGTTACATTTGTTCTTTATTGCGGTACTTCGCCGTAACGTATGAAGTAGATTATACATATGAATTATACGAATACCGCCAATACCGGTCAATAATCGAGTATTTAGAAATTTGTATTTACCTGTTTTGGGATTCGATAAGATTGCTACATACTTTTTGGTTTAAGTTTCTTTTACGGTAATTCCAGATGCATTTAACAAATTTCTTTATGTTAGTTTAAATTCAAAGCTAAACATAAAATATGAAAGTAAATTCTTAATCATTTCTTTAAAGAATTGCTACTTAATATATATACGTTGTTATTAAATTAGTCACGGATATTTAAGGGACTTTAATTTAACATCAAAACAATTAACTTTCACTAGAAATAAAAAAAAACGTTTACCGAACAAAAAAGAACTTTATAATTTATTTTCTAAATAATCATCCCATCATCCATCAGTAATTAGTGTCAAGATGTTTGTTTAACACTGTCTGTCATGGCCTTATTAAAGGCCTCCACAAACCGGCCGGCGGTTCTAGAATTATGACTAAAGAGGTTTCATTTATTTATCTTATTAACAGGGTGCCTTAACGAACCAAATTTGTTTCCTAGTTTTCTCCAAAAAACATAACAAAACCTATAACGTGTCATACATAAATATACTCCAGGAGCGGAGTACTATTGTGGTAATAGGTCATAATTGATGACAATGTATTATTTTATAGGGTTTTGACTTTTTGATTTATAACAGACACGAATACGTAAGAAATTAAATTTATTAAAATTAATCGTAGAAGTGCTACCCCATAATCAGTCGTGAGCTTACTCATTGAAATCAATGTAAGGCTAAATATAATGCGCCATTTGCTATGATTACAACCGATACTGGTAATTTTAATTCTTAAGAAAATGTGGTAATAAACCTTAATTTTTGTCTAATTATTGTATTATTGACGACAAATCCCTAAATAAACTGTGTTTTCCAAGTAACTTTTAGATCGTTTTTTACATCCTTCTGTGTCTCACATTGGCATGAAACTTGATAAGCGTGTTTGAATTTCTTAATAATAAAATCATGTAATACTGTTACAAATTTTTGTTGTATTTTAATTACTTTATAAAAAAAAACTATATTTTACTGCTGTGAATGAAGTTCGTAGCACGAAAATTCAATCAAAATACTAGTTAAATTACAGTACACTAGTCCCTTTTACTGCAGTTTAACCTGTAAAATGCCGCCTATCTCTAAAAAGCACGCAAAATTTGTGCAGTAAGTGGTCATTTTACTGTGTCTTAATTAGTAATTGTTATATTTTTCCCTGTTTTTAAAAGCGCAGTACAAACACAGAATTTCGAAAAAAACACATATTTAATTTTAGAAAATGCAGAAGTACGTATTTTTTAATTTATCATATTGTATGATTTAAATGCTTCATTTTGGATAAAAAAAAATCTCAATAACTATTAAATCTTGGAAAATATATTACTTTAAAACTGTTTTTTGCTTTTATCTCAAAATCGACTTTTGTCAGTTACTGTGGTTTAGGAATTGCACGGCAGCTGCTCGAGTATCTCTGCCAAAGCAAATTAGGTGTTTATTTTAAGCGTGAGTTGCATTGATTGGGATTATTTTAGTGAAATCTAGTTGAATATAATATCAAATTAACACATTGAGCGCGGGGAACTCCCGAGGGGAGTTCTCTGTGGGAGGTCCATTTTCGCTACAAAGCGGAAAAATCACGGGATCGGCTACGAGCGTAGCGCGTAGCACTCGTTGGCAATGAAAGTGTTAAATGTCCCAGCCTTTTTAGGATTCCGTACTAAAAGAGTAAAACGGGACCCTATCGCAAACGCTCCGCTTCTCCGCTGTGTGTCTGTCTCTCACTAGGTCGTATCTCGTGAACTGTGATAGTTAGACAGTTGATATTTTCACAGAATAGTTGCTATACCTGTTGCTACGTTAAGCATAAAATACCTACTACAAAGTAGAATATAATCACCAAATTAAAAATAAACAAAATACCCGACTTTAACCGATTATCCAAGATCCCATAATCACGGTTTGTTTTGAAGATGGTTGAAAAAATAATTATAGGAATCGGTTGGTGTGATTTTGAATTATTCGTCTATTTGTCGTACACATGCTAAATGCAATGACTTAATATGGTTTTCTGATGGTTGCCATTGTCAGAACTGGACAAAATCACAATGGGACCAACAAATCGGTGAGCTTTAAAATAAAATAAAAAATCGACAAAATCGGTTTCCTTAGTGGAGAGATCTAAGGTAACAAACATAAAAATAAATAAAAAATTTACATATAGTCGAATTAAGAATTTCCTTGTTTTTTTGAAATCGATTGAAAATAGATATTACATACAAAAACGTGATTGTTTTATGGTAAATAAATTATTTATGGGACGGAACCTTTCGTGCGCGAGTCCGACTCGCACTTAGCCGGTTTTTTAACATCCGTGGATGGCAGGTAGGCTTATGACGTCACTCGGATAAGCCTTTTAATACTGTTTGTTCCCAAAACTCGTCTAATACTGTTTGTTCCACCGAAAACTCCGACGGTTGACAAAATGTAATGTTATACTAGATTTACTTTCTACCTTTCTGTAAGGATAGAATAAATATTCGTAAAGGGTTATTACCTATGATTGATACGTTTTTCTAATTATTTTTTATAGAATTAATTTATAATACTATGAAAAAAATATTAATACTTAAATCTATGTTTGAAGTGCGATTCTCAATAAAAATATAAATATTTGGATTAAGTCTTCGGTATTGATATAAACCAAAAATGTATAGGAATCTGGTAACAAAAAAGTAACGTTTCATACAGACATTTTGGGACATTTAGGGAGTGGATCTTGCTCAGTAACATTGACTACTACTATTACTCGAATCAGCAGCCTACCAAAATCGAAGACGTTATCCAAACAGAGATCGGAATCGGTTTTTTAGGATAACCTCAAAATAGCCCAATATTTTAAAATGTTTTATAGTCTTTACGTAGCACTCAATATTTTATGTGATTGATAATATCGTGTTCTAAGTACTCCATTAACAAAGTATTTATACAGGATGGAACAGAACGACGTTCCTTCCCACTACCGACTGAGTCTACTAACCATTACGATGAACTTTCAGTATGGGAGCAACATCGAAAACGTACATGGAAAATTGACTTTTTCATACTATTGAACTCTAACTAATCGCTCACTTTGTATGAGGGGTTAATTCTTTTTGAAGATACTTCTATGTTGGTACTACACTGAAAGTTCATCGTAATGGTTGGTAGACTCGGTCGGTAGCGGGAAGGATCGTCGTTCCGTTCCACCCTGTATACCGAAGAACGAAAAAAAAACAGTTCTTTTGTATGGAGAAAATACCGGTAGATGTCGTATCCCTGGATACATCAACTTAAAATAGAAGTACTTAATTATGGACGTAAAATTATACGTATTTTGATTTGAAACAAAATACCCATCTAACTATTATACAATTTGCACGCTTGTAATTAATTCAGAATCCGTTAATAACTATTTATAACGAATAGTATAAAATAATAGTAGAGAGATATTACAATAAAGTCGACTTTTTATCGACAATTTTCATCAAAATAGACAACTTATTGAAAATCGTTAACGTAAATTCTGTTGAACCGCATAAAAACCTAATTTAAATAATTTATTTCATTGACCTGAATTGCGGTGCCCAAACTTTACTCGCATTATCAGCAGTAAATAACGAAACCTTCCCTCATTTATTATTATAATGTACGTGTTTGCTTTTCCGTATAACTGTTGATACAGGTCATACGGTCTACCACAAAGGTACTCGTATAGTGAAAATGTCACCTTTATGGCTATGGGGATAAGAGTGTGTTAAGGAAAGATATTTCTTGCTCAGGCTTCTCACTGTATCCTGTTTTATTCAGAGTCTCTTAAAGATAGTAATTAACATGAATGATACCTTTAACATCTTCCTTCCTTGTCTTGTCTTAACTATTAATAAATAGGTAAGTCCCAAGTGAGAGTCAGAATGTCGGGTGTCCACTCGCAAGTATACAAGGTGAAATTTTAATGGTTGTTTTCCGTTTAAGGGCTTGTTCAGTATCGTTTTCCAATCAGGTAAAAAAAGATAAAAATTGTTTCACGTGAATAACATTTTAATTTTTTCTATGGGGCAGGACTTTCAAATTAGCCGAAGCTCCATAGAAAATCAATATATTTTTTTAGAGATAAGAAATTCTGCTGGCTTTCTTCGTAACCGGAACACGATAATGAACATGCCCTTAAACGGAGAACAACCATTAGAATTTCACCTTGTATAAAATGAATGTACCGAAAAAATTTACTATTTAATACCTACTTTGAAAAACATTTGTGCCTCTTCACGAATAAAGTCAATGCATTTTTTTGGCAACCTCTGTAGCCTAGTTGGTAGTGATCCTGCCTACGAAGCTGGAGGTTTCGGGTTCGTATCCCGGCGAGGGCATTATTTGTGTATTTATTTATCACAAATATTTGTTATTTTGGTCGTGGCTGTTTATGTATTTAAGTATCTATCTATTATATATATCGGCGCTTGGTAGCCACATAAAAGCCTTAATTGAGCTTACCTTGGGACTAGGTCGATTTGTGTAAAGTGTTGAGCGCGGGGAACTCCCGAGCGGAGTTCTCTGTGGGAGGTTCATTTTCGCTACGAAGCGGAAAAATCACGGGATCGGCTACGAGCGTAGCGCGTAGCACTCGTGCGCTATGAAAGTGTTAAAGGTACACCCGCCGTTCTGACAGTCAGAATGGCGGGTGTACCCTAAGTTCACGACCTAAAAGACCTAATATTATTAGGTCATTACGCTAAAAAAATGTACTAAAATTGTACTCTAATATACAGTTAAAACTTCAGCAAACAGATTTGTAATCTGTGAGTAAGACACATAGACTTTTTTTCACAGGAAATACAATTTATGTTTTCATAAACCTGTATGACCCATTAAGGCGAGGTCTATACACAAAAACCGAGACAACGCTAAATTATTAAAGCACTTTAAACACCTGGCCTACTAACGAAATCCGAAATTTTTAAATTTGGATGCTTTTTCTCTGTCACTCCAACGAACCCGTCATTAGAGTAACAGAGACAAATCTTTTCCTAGTTCACGGCAGAGCCGCTGTGCTTAACCCCCTTATTCATAAACGTCTAACTTATTAGCAAGCCGCTAAGTATTGTCCTTTTCGGTCTTATTAATATGTCTATAAGAGCGAAAGGGTCAAACAATACTTAGCGAATTGCTAAGTTAGGAGACATTTAGGGCCCTAAATTCTAATCTAAGACCCGAGAATAGCCAGAACGTGCCGTATCTGGAGCACCGAAATCGAGTTTAATTATTTCCGCCCCCGAGGTATTTCGCATTCACCAACAATACTTGCAAACATTTACACCAGCAGAATTTGGCCTATCTACCTGCCTTAATTTGTTCTATCTAAAGGACATAAGCATCAATAAATGTTTTAACTTTATGTCAATCAGACAAACTGCAATTACATACAAAATTAAATTTAAAAAGTGTAACGAAACTAAAACTAAATAAAATCTAAAACAGGCCCCTGCGGCATGGTACTCACTACTCAGGACGCTGGCAGCATTTCCTCGCTGGATTGCCAAGCTAATGCGTCGAGCGAGGAAGTCAGCCATTGGGTCTCCCGTGGCGTCTCTGAGTCTCTTCAATAGGTCTTTGAAGAGACTCAGAGCGCTAGGACCCCAAACCAATTTGATTTGGCAGACTTTGACGTAATGTAAGCACATGCCTGTATGTGTAGAGGTTTCATCATCATCAGCCTATACTAGTTTACTGTTGGACGTTTGTCTTCATAATGATGAAAAATAGTAACTCAATGGATTTTTTTTCAGACACTTTTTTATTTCTATTAGGATCGATAGAGCTCGTGATTCTGAGTAGAAAAAATGTAAAAAAAAGTCCAAATTTGAAAAATTTCAAATAAATACAACAAAATAAATATCCGCCCAAATATGAATCTGTGAACAATGGAGCCAATCTATGAAGAAAAGAAATAAATGTTGCCTCCTCTACATAAAAAATTAATGATACATGATCAGCCTGTTTCAGTTCACTGCTGAACAAAGGCTAGCTATTTGCCCCGACATTTTCGGAATTCGATATTCATGATAAGGCCGCAAATCTCAGTACACTGGTTAACATACCAAGCATATTGGCAAGTCTATTGAATAGGAACGGGAGCTGCGCAAACATACACCAGAATATACCTCGCATAGGCATGAGTTGTGGCCACGTATGGCTCGCTACTCTGGGGCTGTTTTGTTGTATTGTATTGTCATTTAACTGTCATTGCGGTTCAAATTATGGTTTGGTTATTATCATTATAGCCAATCAATAATTGAAATTGAAATAATACTAAAGGCTGTTACAAAAATGGTGAAACAAGATAATAAAACATGAATCTATTAATTATTTTCATACCTGATCTTACCTCCTATGTACGTCATTGTACGTGTCTATCTAAAAGTGCATTCAGACCAAACGAGCATTCGCTATTTTATCCCCCACTCTACGAAATCAACGAATCACGTTTTGTGTGACGATCGAATTTCGTAGAGTAGGGGGTTAGAATAGCGAATGCTCGTTTGATCTGATGGCACCCTTAACAAGTGTTAAACGTATAGTAAGATTATTCTAGTTACAAGACATAAACATATGCTTATTTAGGCATATTTTAATAGGGTTACGTTTTACCCTTTAAAGACCTAAACACAAAAAAGAAAAAAAATTGGGACATACCTTTGTTACTCGTGATGCTGAGTAGGACAACTGAAAAATACTTACGTTAATAAATAAGTGGGGTCCTCCCTCCACTTTTACAACAATGACCCATATTTCCACAGATGTCATATATACCATAGATCAAGCAAACGTATCTACTTAGCGTGTCAAATTAACTCAGTGAAATCCACTGAGTTGTCCGTCTTTAATCGCAGCTTGCAGCTTTCGGGTGACAAATTTTGTAAGTTGAAGTAAACAAAAACATGAACAATGCCTCCTTAAGTAATATTAATTGCAACAACACAAAAAAATATGAATACTCAAGGTCCTGAGACATATTTAAAATCATAGGCAAGTAACAACTCCAGTACAAAATCTGACACGCTCGGCCGCCACACAAATGAATGAACTTGTTTCTTCTATCCAAATCTAATTCTGTGCATATTTCCTTATCCTTGACGTTTCAGAACGTAATATATTGAAATGTATATCATTCAAGCGAAAGCGAGGACAACCGTTCCGAAACTATCTCAAGATAGAAACTCTGATAATACCCACGAAAGCAGAAAAGAAGATAAGCACAGAATTAGGACTGGCAATACACACACAGAAAGACGATCAAGTATTTGTTTAAACGTGGATTTGAATAGGGACGATTACAGTAAATTATTTAACATTATTGCGCGACATAATACACGAAGAAATGACTACTAAGATAGATTGCAGTAATTTTTGTACAGAACTTCTATTTAATAAATTTAAAAGAACTTTAAAGAGTAGGTCATTTGGCAGTACTCAAACGTGTATCTTTTGAGTATTTCATATAAAATTCCATAGTGGTGATCGTATTGACAGTTCGAAAAAAGATGCTGATTTGACTGGCAAGTCAAATCAGCATCCTTTCATCATCTTTTCATCATGCCTATTGAGATTGCAGTAAAAAATAACATCTCTTTAAAAGTGTAACTAAGCTAAATCTAGTTAAAAACTACACTCATAAATAGAATACGCACGGGTCGGGTGTCGGGTGTAATTTTTCATAATGCTGCAAAAGGGCTGATTACAAAGATAATTTTCAAATATTAACAGTACAGGTAGAATCGTTTCTAACATCAGATTATATCGTAACTATCCTCAATCACTACATAGTATAAAATAAAGTCACTTTTTCTGTCCCTATGTCCCTTTGTACGCTTAAATCTTTAAAACTACGCAACGGACTTTGATGAGATTTTTTTAAATATGTAGAGTAATTTTAGAGGAAGGTTTTTATGTAGGTATAGTACCCGTGCGCAGCCGGGGCGGGCCGCTAGTTAATGATAAAATCCAAAAAAATGTTTAAATAATCGTTAGATAGATTGGAGCAGGCAACATTTTAGAATCTTCCAAAAACCGCCAAAAAATAATGGAAGAAGGGGTTTTTAAACATGACTTGCAAAAAATATGTATTTAACAGTTTTTCTTATTTAAATATCTCTCAACTAAACTGAGCGGTGACAGCACACATGCTTACAACTCGAACAATATACAAACTTAGCATTAAACAAAGGAGGCATCTAATTTGTGAAGCTGTGAATAGTCCTTTCATCATCATCAGCCTATGATAGTCCACTGCTGGACGTAGGCCTCTCCTATTAACTATGCATATAGACGCATTAGGAGGTGAATGCCCATAATCGCCACGCTGGCCTTATGGGCATTACCTGCTCATGATATTTATATGCATAAGTAATACGAGAGGCCTACGTCCAGCAGTGGACTGAGATAGGCTGATGATGTCATGATGTGTGACAGAATTTGTTTCTAAAGTGAAGACGCGTGGGGTATAAGGGCGTGCCTTGTTGTCAGAAGACTTCTCTTCTCGAACAGACTCTAGTTTCATTTATAATTAATTTATATTCCTGTGGGCAGACGGTCTATCCTCGGAGCAAAGGTTGCAACTATCTATATTTAGATCGTTTGAAGTTACGCGTGGGTAGAAATTTCCGCTGCGTTCACTCGTTCACTCGGCCATTCGTTCATTCGTGAACTGAACAGATCAGTGCATCAGTGCGTTTGGGTCATCGCTCGGAGAAAAATATCTTCTGTCGAGTTGATAGCTATAATATAACCATGATCTCTTAAAACAATAAGTATGCCAAATCCGGTTCAGTCATTATATCTATTAAGATGTTGAATACTTGTACCTAACAATTTGAATTGTAGAATTACTAAGCTTTGCTATTGATGTTTACATTTAATCCTTTATAGGGCAACGGTCTCAAAAACGACCTGTAGCACTATCTTATTGTATTTTTTTTATTTTTTATATGGCGTTGAGGCTTAAACAAACGATTTTTTTGAGTCTAGCCCGTTAAAGGGTTAAGATACACATTAAGCTGTCAATTTAGCAGACGTTTATCAATGAGGGGTTATTGATAAACGTATGCTAACTTACAAAACAACGGTTTGTGAAAACGCCCAGCTACAGTGCCATGGGTGGAATATGCTGCATAATGCATACACATCTGTTGTGGCCTTAAATGTTTTAACTTCCAGGAACAGACAATGCATAGGCATATTTTAAATTATATATCGTCGTTTAATATCCTCAACACAAGTCGTAATTGTTCTTATCGTGGGACTAGATCAATTTGTGAAAAATTGTCTCTTGATATTAAAGATATTGCGAAAACACAAATCAAATTATTTATTAACTAAATATTTTGATTTGTACTTTTAATTTTTCTCCAGTAGTCACACTACTTAATACTATATAAGTTATAAATATAAGATGTGATGTGGTTTTTCTTTGGTATATGACATCTAATATTTATAATCTTGATATTAATTTATTTACAATTTAACTTTAACGCTTGTGCGTCATTAAATAAACAGACGATAAAAATGGTCACTTTCATTTCAGTTACTTCTATTTATTTACCCTTACGTTTCGTGTCTATAAAAATGGAATGAGTAGTAATACTTGTATTGGATAATACAAGTAACTAACTAAAAATATCAGTAATACTGTGGTATAACGTGTCACACCAAGCAAACAGAGCCGTCGAGTGTTCGTTACTCGCTTCTCGAGTCGAGAGTTCCTTTGTCAGCGACCCGACACTATACCTACATACTTCAAGCTGCCTTCTAAGGTATGGGTAAGAGTTTTAGATCAGACCTTCGTTCCAACAAGTTATATATATTATTAGAAATAAAATAGTACATTACGACAAAAGTGCGTAAAACATGAAATTCGAAAAGAGTGGCGATGTTTTAAAACTCGACCGATAGGGAGTGTTTTAAATCGACACTAGGCACGAATTTCGTTTTTGCACGTGTCTCGTACGACGTTTTTTAGTGCAGATGGCCTTCCGAAGTTTTGAACCTGACGTAAAATTACACACTTCTCGCACTAGAGCCTAAACAAGGCACCATCTCTACTAAAATACTAAATTATGTTTTTCAGTACATATGGCACTCCGAAGATTTCGACCTGACATAAAATAAACCACTTCTCGCACTAGCGTGTAAAAAAGCACCATCTATACTGATGACCTGGTGAAGGTCGCAGGATTCCGCTGGATGCGGGTGGCACAGGACCAGTTATTGTGGCAATCTTTAGGGGAGGCCTATGTTCAGCAGTGGACGTCTTTTGGCTGACATGATGATGATAATGATGATACTGAAATAGATACAAGTGCCAAAGAAATGAAGTGCGAAACGAATGGAAATAAATTAAAGCACGACCATTTAAATGGACACGAGTTACGAATTTCATTTTCGCACATGTATCGTACAACGTTTTTCAGTATGATCCTCCGAAGATTTCATCCTGACGTAAAATGAACCATTTCTCGCACTAGCGCATAAAAAAGCACCATCTGCATTGATCTGTCGCCAAAATGCTAGGTACTAAGTTATAGCGATAGTAGCTAAATACTTCATTCCCCTTATCACGCTATTAGTCACTGTACGCAACATGTTTCGGAGAACCTAGGTCTCCATTATCAAGCACTAGCTGGCGTTCACGCCTCGCGACTTCACGGCACGAGTCGGGAGCCTTTAACGCTTGATAATGGAGACCTTGCCGTGTGGTGACGGCAGTAAGAATACATTTTCCACCACCCCAACTCCTCCTGCGGGTGTCGTAAGAGTCGACTAAGCGATTGAAGTGTCACTGACCATTCTTTGATTCTTTGATAACGGGCAGCAGCGTCATCATAGTGGACACATTACTGCGATCGCCAATCCGCTTGCCCAGCGTGGTGATTATGGGCATTTATCTCCTAATGCGTCTATACGCATAGTTAATAGGAGAGGCCTATGTCCAGCAGTGGACTATCATAGGCTGATGATGAATGGAGACCTAGGCTCTGCGAAACATATCGCGTGTAGTGACTAAATACACGTGAGTCTAACCGTTTAGTTATATTTCTCACGAAAGTTAAAATTCCGTTGATTTCATTATTGCTATGAAATAATTTATTTTCCCATAGGAAACATGCCGGAAGGCTAGATAATAGCTTTGACTAATAAAACAGGGTCGCGATCAATACAGTAGTCGGTATTCGTTCCTTTATTGAGATTGATAGCGCTTTCAGTTGAAAAGGCGGTCTACGGCAAATAACCCCTGTTTTGAGACAACCTGTGTATTGATCGGTATATTACTCTTGAAAAACCGGGTATATACATATATACAAGGTGGAATTCGACGAGGGACCTTTACGGAAATGGGAGATAGTTAAGGCTATACTGAGCAACTTTTACTATGGGACCAACCCCGAAATCGTGTTATTTGAATAAAAGATTGGTCATGTGACTAAAACTAATTCGATTTTTCTTTTACAGGTAACCACATACATTGATTCCATTAATATTTTGCTGCCGCACAAGATGGATTGTGAATAACTTACTGGTAGAACTCATCAGAAAAAGGTACTACTATTTCGTGGATAAATTCCATTTTTAAATGAATATTTTCAAAACCGATATCACTTGGATGCTAAAGAAAATAATGTACGAAAATAGTATAAAAAATATTTAAATAAAAAAAACCGATTTCAACTGATTTACTGACCGACCTACTTAAAAATATATTTGCAAATTATAAGTAAGATTTTTTTTCCTTTTGCTTACAAACGACACGATTTTAGAATTATAACTAACGTGAGACTCAAACATATTGAAATATTATCGAACCGGGTTACTCACGCATTTAAGTTGATTGCTCGACATGTTTCGACCCATTAAGAGGGACCTCGTTCGGAGCACCCTCGGCCAAAGCCCGACGCGTACGCACTCATCATCATCGAGTTAAATACGTGAGTAACCCGGTTTGATAATATTTTGACACGAATCGGTTCTAAAACCAATACCGCATAATACAAAAGACTATTCAAACAACAAAAAAATTGTTTTCATCTGTATTTGATTTGACAATACCTTTATTTAGCATTGATCTCTTGAGTCTTATGAGATATAGGGGGAATCCGCAATTAAACGGACGCGTTATGGAGCGAACACTATTTAATTTTGATTTCCTTAAAAAAATCTGAACGAACATAATTCTTTTTTTTGGTCATTGGCAACACTGAAGACCATAAATAATGCACCTACGGTCATCAGTGTTGCCAATGACCAAAACAAAGAATATGTTCGTTCAGATTTTTTAACGAGATCAAATAGTGCCTAGGTATTTTGGCTGTAAATGTGCTTACCCCGTTTATTAATGAAGTTTTGCAGCCGTATATACTCTTTATACATACTAATCACGATCCAAAGCATTCCAAAATGTTTGTATGAAACACCAAAACTGTGTAGGAATCTTGGATGCTTAGCCAAGTTGCCAGTCGCTAACGCTTAGTAGCGTATCGTAGTTTTCCCTATCTGTCACTCTTTCATAGGTATTAGTGCGACAAAGACAGTTAGCTGCCTTTCGTTTAAGATTGACGATTAAGCGCTAGCGATTGGCAACTTGTCTAAGCACCCTGATACCAAAGAAAATTTCCATACAATCTTTCTGGAACATTTTGGGAAATATTATTATGATGTATCTTGCTCAGCATCATTGACTCTACCAGCCTACTATTTTTTATCAAAATCAAAGGTAAAAACAAAAATGTACAAACTTTTTGAGAAATGCGCAACTAGGGCTCGTGGTAAAAGTACACCAAACGAAGGAAACTCAGAGAAAAAAACTCATGTTTAAGCGAATTTTGGCATAGTTGTAGGGAATGGTGTTGTAAACCACGTACTAAAAGCACTGGTGATTACGGGTGGAGCTAACCGGGGGAGAAGGGTGTAAAAGTCCTTATTTTGCCAAAATTCTCTTACACACGAGTTTTTTCCCCCGATAGGTAGCTTTTGGTTTTCGTTAGTACTAAATATCAAATCAACGCGATAAGATGTTGGAATGGGTTTAGACCGCACCTCTCTTAATATCCGGTACAGTTCCCGCGCTAATGCAGAAAAATTACTGCCGTAGAATATTTTTAGACTAGAAGGCGTGGGCGTAGGAAATAGAATGACTTAATGTTTATTTTTTACATTGTTGCGGTGCTTAACGTTAGGAGTAAACGTTTATAAACTGAAAGTGGAATCTATCATCTCTCACATTATACCAAAATGCTGATAGGAATCCGGATAGGAGGTGCTAGCACGTACCTATTGGTCGCCCCTTAGTACCAAAGATGACTTATATGAGATTGCATAAAATGAGTAAAACGTTTTATGCTCTGTTTGGTTAGGTATTTAACTAAATTCAAAGAATCTTGCAGTATTTTTTACTAAAAAAGTAAATTAAAATCCAAACTACATAGGTAGGTACTTAATGAATCAAAACAATGTAAATAACTGTATTCCTTGTTATATCATTTATATTTTCTAAAACTTATTTTCTCTTCGTGTTTTTCAATAAAAATATATTCTGCAAGATTGTTTACATTTCAGTTCATCATCATTATCAGCCTGTGTTAGTCCACTGCTGGACGTAGGCCTCTATGCGTATAGACGCATTTTTAGGAGGTAAATGCCCATAATTGCCACGCTGGGCAAGCGGATTGGCGATCGCAGTAATGTGTCCACTATGATAACGCTGCTGCCCATCCTCAATCTTGTAAAATGGTCAGTGATACTTCAATCCCTTAGTCGACTTTTACGACACCCGCAAGAGGAGTTGGGGTGGTGACAAATGTATTCTTACTGCCGTCACCACACGGCTATGCTAACTAAAAAGACGCATCTCTCATAGTAGTTCTACGAGAGATGCGTCCTTTTTAGTTAGCACGGCAGATTTAGTTAAATACCTAACCAAACAGCGTATATAACGTGTATTGAAGTAAACTTTCACGATCATCACTCATATTTAAACGACAAATGGGATTAATCGCGTGAACTTACGTTAAATATTTTTACCACGTTTTGGGCACGACGTTTCTTCTGTGGAAGCAGACAGTCGTTAAAATATTGTTATACCCAAAGCATATGTTTTTTTATCTTTATTTTCACAATGGTTTGCTGAAATTGCGAAACGTATGGTAGACGTAAATAAAGACCAAAGGCTGTCTAGTTTCTCGCTCAAAGCATCCGTATTGCGATATAGCGAGTAAATGCCGCCTTATTATCTTTAATCAAAATCCTCAAACGTTAAAATCCGCTACAACATTGTCCATTTTACACCCCAAAGTGCCCACTGCGCTAAAAATAGTTTAAAATTGCCGACGCAAAATTTTCCACAATAAATAGACCAATTTCGTCTGTGCCCACTGTGCCATTGCCAAGCCGCAGTGCGTAGTGGTTAGTTTTCATTTTTTACTGGACAATAGTATAAACAGTAAGTTCGTGTGAGAAGAGGTTTACTACAAAGAAATGTGTTTGAGCAGAGTCAGACACTTGCCTCTTTTTTAACAATTGGCTATGTAAAGGTTTCTGAATATTATTTTTTCCCTGATAGCCGTCATCTTAAGGTTCAAGAAAATTTGGCTCTTTTATTTTTATTTCCTGGGTTTTTTTAAGTAAGTGAGATGACATTTGTGCAGTTTTATGGATGAACAGAGCCTAATGCCTTCGTCCATAACAAGTATAATGAAATAAAAAAAAATTATACGAGTGACATTGACGTTGACAGATTTTTTTTTCTCAAACTTGCTAGGGAATGTTGATGCTACTTACGTTAAATTAAACCCGGAAATACTATGTATCCGGTGTCATGTGCTAAGATGATAATTATGTAAAGAGATTTCATGTATTTATTTCACACCAAGGACTGCAAACAAACTATCTTTTGTTTTGAAACGTCAAATTGTGACACTAGGTCTTGCTTGACATTCAGCCGCAGAAAAAAACCTTAGAACTAATGTCTATACCACCAGGTAAAAGGAGAACTCAAACAGATTAAAAAAAGTTAGGCGTGAATGTTTTTTTTAAATGTTATACGATACTGTACTATTGGTATATTTACAAATTAAATAGTATGATTCGGTGGAATCAGTTCGTTTTATTTCATGGCAAGTTTGAGAAAAGCACTATACAAATCTTGGTGAGAAACAGGGTTATAGGCCGCGTATCCCTATCTGGCCTCAGTTCCTTCGGCCAGATATATCTACTTGGCCTGTAACCCTTCGTTTCCCGTCCTCTATAGTAATGTACTATTTCTGAACGCCCTGAACAAAATCCTGGTTCCGCGCCTGCATCGCAATATGTATTTTAAGAACATGTCTTAGAATTTCGGTTAATTTAATAAGATTAGCAAACCTAATTCAAAGTTTGTTGCTCACCATTTTATTTTGATTATGTCGGCGACATTTTCATTTATTAAGCCAAATTAGAAGCTGTGGTAAACAGTTGGAGGCAACAGCTTGAAAATTATTTGCTTAAGCTTGTTTCAAGCTGACTTAAATAGCTTTCAGCTGTGTAGGTTCAGCGTTTAATAAGACTTTAAATGTTACAAATGTAACATTTTAATAAGTAAAATATTCATAGTTGTCGGCATAGTTGTGAATGACAGGAACGCTAGGACAATATTAAATGTAAGTTTTCGCGATTAAACAGGGATCGGAACTGGTTTTTTTAGAAAAACCTCGTAGGGATTATTCGACGTTTATGAGATTATTTTTCCTTCCTAGTCGTGATTCTCAACAAAAATAATTCCACACAGCTGAAGTTTATAACATGCGTTTTTCTTCACAGTCATCAGTTCCACACAATTTTGTTTCTACCTAGTTGCGATTCTGCACAATATTATTACCACACAGCAGATATTTTCGCACGAGTTTTTCTTCACAGTCATCAGTTCCACACAATCGTTTTTCTATCTAGTCGCGATTCTGCACAATATTATTACCACACAACAGACATTTTTCGCACGAGTTTTTCTTCACAGTCATCAGTTCCACACAATCTTGTCTCTACCTAGTCGCGATTCTGCACAGTATTAATACCACGCAACATACATTTTTCACATTCATCATTTCCAGACAATATTGTCTGTACTTAGTCGCGATTCTACATCTGCACAGTATTAACCCGTATACATTTTCAATCCTTGTGGTGACGGCAGTAAGAATACATTTGCCACCACCCCAACTCCTCCTGCGGGTGTCGTAAGAGTCGACTAAGGGATTGAAGTGTCACTTACCATTATTTAATAAAAGATTGTTGATGGGCAGCGTCATCATAGTGGACACATTACTGCGATCGCCAATCCGCCTGCCCAGCGTGGCGATTATGGGCATTTACCTCCTAATGCGTCTATACGCATAGTTAATAGGAGAGGCCTACGTCCAGCAGTGGACTATCATAGGCTGATGATGATGATGATGATGGTGATTTTGAATCCTAATAGCAGTGAATAGAGATCAAAACCAAAGTGGCCATTATGGCTTCGTATGCATTATCTAAATATAAGATATGGTACCAGGCGCGCATGATCTTAGGCTAGCAATACAGCTTTTGGAACCTATCTTTGAAATGTTGTGGGTAATGAAAATTATATTATCGAATCGGTACCAGGGCAGCATAACTCACTTAAGTAAGTTATATAATTTTTCTGCTGCTGTGTGTACCGTCTGCGTATTTTTTTGAGAATCGGTCTGGGGGGCATACAATGATGCGTCACTGCGATTCCGTACCGTCTCCGTTTTTGAGCATTGGTGCGGTCGCACCTTTAAAGGTTCCCACCTAGGGCTTGTCCATTAATCACGTCATACTGTATAGGGGGAAGGGGGATGAAGAAAAATCACTAATTATCACCATGGGGAGCGGGGATCATCGGAGAAATCACGTGTAATTTTTTGTTACTCTCTGCTGAACAGCATTATAGCTAGTACCCCGAAAATGTCACCAAATATCACCATGGTGGAGGGAAGGGTCAAAAATAGCCCAAAATCGTATGAAACGTATGTGAAAAATTTCAGTTGCGTGGTAATAATATTGTGCAGAATCGCGACTAGGTAGAGACAAGATTGTGTGGAACTGCTGACTGTGAAGAAAAACACGTGCGAAAAATTTCTGTTGTGTGGCAACAATATTGTGCAGAATCGCGACTAGGTAGAAAAAAGATTGTGCGTGACTAATGACTGTGAAGAAAAACTCGTGCGAAAAATGTCTTTTGTGTGGTAATAATATTGTGCAGAATCGCGACTAGGTAGAAAAAAGATTGTGTGGAACTGATGACTGTGAAGAATAACTCGTGCGAAAAATGTCTGTTGTGTAGTAATAATATTGTGCAGAATCGCAACTAGGTAGAAACAAGATTGTGTGGAACTGATGACTGTGAAGAAAAACGCATGTTATAAACTTCAGCTGTGTGGAATTCATTTTGTTTAGAATCGCGACTAGGAAGAAAAAATAATGACATAAACTTCTGATGATCCCCTCGGCCGACATTTTTGTACGTTTTATGTTTTTTGTGTAATACTGTGCCGTGTGGTGACGGCAGTAAGAAAACATTTGTCACCACCCCAACTCTTCCCGCAGGAGTCGTAAGAGTCGACTTAGGGGTTGAAGTGTCACTGACCATTCTTTGATTTGATTGATGACGGGCAGCAGCGTCATCATAGTGGACACATTACTGCGATCGCCAATCCGCTTGTCCAGCGTGGCGATTATGGGCCTAATGTGTGTATACGCATAGTTAATAGGAGAGGCCTACGTCCAGCAGTGGATTATCATAGGCTGATGATGATGATGATGATGACGAATAGTATGAATCTGACAGCTGTTTAGACTAGACGCCTACGTGGCGCCGCCTGGTGGCAGAAAAAATATCGAAATCTTTCATTGGAACCCTAGACCATTCTAGAACCTTGTCAAAATAACATTATAGTACGGAGATTCTTATAATTTAATTTATAGAGTAACTTTGACACAGTTTCTGTGTGGCCTTGGGTTTTTGGTTGACTGTACAGTCGGGTTCCAATTTGCATGGACAGTTTATGAATGAATTCATTCATAAATCGTCCATGCAATTCTGAACGCCACTGTACATCAATATATTATTATATGAGCACAGTGGAGCAAAGTCAGCGGGTCGGACAAAATTGTTTTAAAGTTTTCTTTTCATCGTAGCTTTTGCTTGGAGTATTTTCATTTCAAAAGTTAATGTTCAGTTGAATAATGTTTTAATATACAGGTATAACACCTGCTAAACTTTTTTTTGTACCACGTTCATGTTGTTGTTGTTGTAGTAGTATTCTGGCCATTTTTTCTGCAACTCGACATCAAACGTGCCTATTTTGCCATAAATTATCGAATTTATATGTGTTTTGGAAGTTTATTGATTTTGTAATAGATTAAGACTAGTAAACGGTCGTCGAACTGAAAATGGAGGTGAAAGAGGCGCGCAAAGTCACTGGCACTAAAAGAAAACACTAGAAATTTGTTCATTTCATGGGAATTGATATGAATCTGTTTTATTTATTTATTTCACGAAACAATATTTCTAAAGTAATGGTTCTAAGAATAAATAAACCTAAAAATATATTGAAAATTAATTACGCGTGTTAGGGTGGTGGTGGTGGTGTTCGAACCAATATAGGAACTCTTTGCACTGCCGATTGCAACTTTCTATGGGACACCCTCTCATTTTGTTATTTGATAAATAAACCATTTTTTTAAACTATTATAAACAAAAATTAGGGGTCGCTACCGAAGTACCTAATAAAAAAACGACTTATGATTTTGCCTTTCTTGAAATTCATACTTCGGTATCGACCACTAATTTTTATTTATAATAACTGAAAGAAAAAAACAAATGTGGTTTACTTATCAAATAACAAAACGAGAAGGTGTCTCATAGAAAATTGTAATCGGAAAAGCAAAAAGCTCCCTTATTGGTTCGAACATCCTACAAAATTGCAAAAATAAGAACCACCTTAACGCGTATTAATTTTGACATTTCGTTGGATCTTACGCACAGTACTGCCATCTCTTATGACATTCACGGGAAGAGTTGGGGTGGTGACACATGTATTTTACCTGCCGTCACCACACGGCATAAAAGCAATCACTAGAGACCAATTTGTTTCACAGCCTTATCAAGTTATCACATCGAACCATTCATAATATTAAACGATCGGTAAATGCGCAATGATTGGGTCGTAAAATTATCGCCCGTAACGAAATTCCATCTCGTATTTTATGGTACTATCTGGCATACAAGCTTACAGTAGCCGTATGACTTTGCAAGTATCGGTAACTTTAGGTTTTACTCGATACGTAAAGCAGCTATGCTATTCTCTTATTCACACATTCGACGCTGCGTTCGTCAACGAGCTCGACTTCGAGACAGCCTTGTCTAAAATCCTAGCTGTTTTATTTGACATTAGGAATCGAGGATGTGAGCGAGGTTGTGGGCGAGTTCGTCGCTGTTTTTCGTTAGGGAATACGAAGTTATTAAGCAGTAAACGTCAAACTCTCGACGCAGTGTAGTTCCAGCTCACGCCGCATTCGTCGCCGAGCACTAGTGTCGTTTAAAGTACAATAGTGAATACCATTTTTAGGCTCGACGCTGCCGCAGCGCTGACACAGCGCTGACAGCAAGGCGGTTTCCTTAGTGAATAACACTGCAGGCCATCGCGCTCGCTCCAATATGTCAGTGCGAGCGCGATAGAATGCATTACGTATCGAGTAAAACCTAACGTATCCTTTACCTTCCAACTCATGGTACGTTATAGTGAACGTAATTATGCTATAGCTTATGGGCGTTTTAATGTCAGAGATAATATAAAAACGCTGCATGTCTAGGAAATTTACATAGTAGTAGGCAACCGGTAAATAAAATAATAAATTCCATCTATAAAAATATCGAAATACACACATACACACTTCCAAAATGTATATGTCTATTGTTTGTTATCTATCACTACATAGTATAAAATAAAGTCACTTTTTCTGTCCCTATGTCCCTTTGTACGCTTAAATCTTTAAAACTACGCAACGGATTTTAATGATTTTTTTTTTAATAGGTAGAGGTATAGTAGCCATGCGCAGCCGGGGTGGGACGCTAGTTTACCTACTATTAAAAATAATTCAAGCGATTTAACAAGTCTTTTATAAAACACCTTTGAAAATTACTCGCACAAAATACCTATGTATCTATCAATACAATTAAATACACTAAGAGTAGGGTACGTTATTTTAAAGGTGTAACTTAGTTATATTTTAATATATTTTTCGTATTGTAACGTATAGTGTAGATTTAATACCTTTGTGTCTTTTTTAAAGTAGGCTGGCATGTTTTTTTGTTTTAAATTGTATATCATCTTTTTAATATTATTTATACTTTCACATGTTACTAAAGTAAGTTATGTATAGAAAGGTTTTCTATCATTTTGAATAAAAAGGTACTGCAAGATTGATTGCTAAACAAAGCAAAATATAGGTTGGGTAGTAATTAATTATTCACCCTGTTTACACCGTCAAACTATTATTGCATATACCTTTGAGCTAAATTTAAATATCAAACAAAGTTTTATCTCAATTACAAATCTCATTACGTGTTCAAATGTACGAGACTTCTAATTTAAATAATTAGCAGCATTTTTAGCCTCAAGCCTTTTTAGTCTAATCCGGAAAAATGTCGGTCAAAGCGAAGAGAGTAGAATAACTTTATAATTCCTTTGAATTCATTCGAAAGTAACCAAATAACATGTAACATTTTTTCACATTAGGTTTAATATACAAATCGCACCGATTTGACATCTGAATATAATTGTATACAGTTTGATACAAAAATGATGTCCATTTAAAAAAAAATACTGTTCAAAAAATAAGTTTTCTTTTAATTTACCACAAAAATATTAATACATACTAGTGTATGATGGCTAAATAAGATGGCAATGATTTTTGTATGAAAAATGAATCACCTAAAGCGCGTTTTTACATGCAATTCCTGCTATAAATTCCAAAATAAAATATCTTATAGGTACCAAAAACAGACCAAGTTGATTAACGTCTGAGGAGGAAAATCAAATTAATTAATGAGTGCTTAACGTAAAATACATACTAAATCTATCAAGAATTGGGTTAGTTATATTTAAAAGTTATGTAAAAGCAGAAGCAAAAAGCAAAAGCATTTATACAACATAGGTATATATGTACATAATATACAAATCACTAAACACAATTCTAGAATGGCTTAGAACAAGAATATACACTGCCAGAATTCGTGCTACAAGCATGTATATTTGAAGAACACGCCACAAGTTCAAACCCGCAGCGAAATTGTTGGGGCACACATTAATGCATAGATGGGAATTAGTACCTAGTATTATTTTCCCCTTTTTTTCTATATGTTATACATTTTTTAGACTTAAGGTTTTTCCAATAAAACATTGATTACATCTAGGTATATACGTACATACGTACAAGTCTCATCTCAAATACATAAATGTGTTCAATAAAGATCCACATGATAATAAAAATAACAAATAATTAACAATTTTAAAGGTAAAGGTAACACAACGGGTGGTCTTTCAAACAATATTTAGGTAATTAAACGATGCAACCAGCATAACAGTGTACTTGCTTTAACCTCGTGAGGCCCTGAGTCGTATATATATTACATAACATTTTGACTTTATAGATATAGTGTCAAAGTTAAAATTCGGTTGAAGTAAGTGACGTCACCAGGCCTCAGGAGGTTAAAATAGGTACCTATACAAAAAGACAGTACAAAATTTAATACATCAAAGACGTGCTACTTTCCTGCAATCTATTATGGCAGTAATTATGAATTCTACAAAGGCTTTTAGAGCATATTTTAGCAAAGAAAGAGAACAAAGAAAGTCGTGAGACGTCTCTTTTTGGCTAGTGCTGCTATTTTTAAAACAGGGTTTTGTGGTAGAACGTTTTTTACGTATGTACGGTTCGTTGGAAGAAAACAATAAAATTGTAAACAAAAATGGCTGACTCTCCATAGCATTTGATGTCTCTGATCTGACACATATCGTATAACACTTTGGCCAATATATTTTTTTTAATATAAATAATTTTAATTAAAAGTTGTTCAGTATAGCCTACTAATTTACTCCATTCAAGGTTTTCAGTGGGTGGTGTAACACCCTGTATATTCATTGGTAGATGTTTACATGAGGCGGTCTATACGCTTGTTAGCCGTCATATTAAAAACATAATTAACATGTTTATAACAAGCAACGTTAACTTTGTGTGATATATAAAACTATCCAACACGAAGCAGCGAGGGAAAAAGCTGTATTTCCTACAATTACGTAAATAAAAAGAACTAACCACTATATATCACTTCCGTGTGACATAATAATCCCTCCACACAGAAAACGTTGGAAAAACTGAAACGTATGATATCAAGTTTAGTCCCTTACTATGATTTCTGCGAAAAAAGATGTTTCTATCATTTTGGCTGTCTCAGAATATTCTACGATGGTCGCCATTTTATCTTCAGTAAATTTCATCCAACTTTTCTAAAAATACCAATATTTACTACTGAAAAATAAATAAACCCAAAATACCCCAGTCTAATACCTGCCATAAATATAAATACAAAGTTACAAATGCGGTTGCGGTACACAAAAATTACATTGTTTCTTTAATATTTACGTGTTTTGCAAACGTAAGCTTAAGTTGGTAGAGGTTGTATTCAAATATTTAGTACAGGAAGGGTTAAGGTAGAATTTAGTTTATGAGTTACTGTTCTCTGGATTGAGAAACAAGATTTATTATGGAAACGGGAATAAAATGGTATTATTCAGATATATACAAAATGTAAGCATTTTACTAAATATTACTCATTTTATAACACGAGAATATAGTGGTAATTTTGGTAAGCTTTTTAAAAAAACTGATTCTTCCGGATCTGGACTATAAAATAATAAATAATTCCGTAAAATAGAAAATAATTTCCTAAGATTTCATACAAAATTGTTGTTGTTGCTTGTATTAAGTTTATACAGTTGAGTATTTGTCTACCACTGTCACCCTAATGACGCTTTGTTGGAAGGACAGATAGAAATCCTCGAAATTTACGAATTTCGCGGTAGTAAAAGCTCAAGACGACTTGTGTAAAATGGTCATCATTTCTTCTAAAAAAACTGCTATTGTAGACATGGGTTTATTATGCCTGAAATAAACTTATTTCATTTCAAAACTAGTCCTAACTCCCGTGCATAGATTATGATTATGCCAGATCTCGGACAGCTATCTCACATAACATTAGTTCTGCAGCCAGTACTCGTATTGTTGGAAACATTCCCTAAGGAATTCGTAAGTTGAAGTGGTTTGTAGTATTTCATACTAACATCGCTATATACTCGTACAGGGTGAAACATAAGTCGTAAACAGTAATACGTTTTTCTAACTCTACTGGGTGAAATCGAATTGGTGATACAAAATAATATTTTCTGAATCTACTCATGACTACAGCCAACTTTTACTATGGGACCATCTTCGAAAACATCACTTCAAAATCTTCATCTCCATACAAATTATGAAACCAACTTTTCCTATAATTCATTAATATGTATCCATTTCTCCATTCTGATTCCTTACAAATTTGTATACATATTAATGAAGTCGATACCAGAATTTACACATTTTTTCTGCCAAATTCGATATAAGTCCCATAGTAAAAGTTGTTCGTAATAACGAATAGATCCAGAAAATATTATTTTGTATTACCAATTCGATTTCACCCTGTATAAATAACTAACAATTAAATGCCCCACAAATTATTTAAAAATTTACAGGTTATGTATTTATTTTCGTATTTTTGGGGGTTTATTTTTTGTGTTTTTTGGCTTTATTATATCCAAAGGGATTTTTAAGATACATTAATGGAATAATTTAAATTACCTCTTCAAATTGAAGTAATTAACAATGCCATTTTTCATTTCGTGTAAAATTTTATGATATTTATTACATTTAACGTTTTAAATAGCTTCAATAGCCGTTATCACTTCTTAAAAACACCTAAAAAATTAGAAAAAAAAACACAAAAAAACATGATTATTTCGAAGTAACTTGTGGGGCACGTTAGTTGTTTATAGAGTTAGAAAAACGTATTACTGTTCAAGACTTATGTTTCACCCTGTATAACATAACAATATTTCGGTGCAGATAGTGCTTTTTTAGGTGCTAGTGCGAGATGTGATACATTTTTTGTCAGGTCGAAACTTCGGAGGGTCATCCATGTACCGAAAAAAGTCGTACGATACACGGGCGAAATGAAACTCGTAGCTCGTGTCGATTTAACACACTCCCATTGCTCGTGTCTTAATTTATTTGTTGTACCCTAATTTTTGTCGCACTTGTATCTTATCTTATTGGTGGGGCCCTTACGGATACACTTCGACCCATTGGGATCTTTTGTGTAAAGTCGCACTTGTATTGCAATGTGTTGTATTTCCTTCACACAGGGAAACATGAGGTATCTACCTGATTTGTGATATTATAGAGTATCACTAGTAATGTACATAATTACATATACGTTGAGTCAGAGTGTCCGAGTGTTTTAGGCATCAACTGCGAAAGCTGAGCACAGGGGTTTGATTCCCGCCTCCGAAGTTGGTAGTTAAACTCCATATTTTTTCTTTGGCACGTGATATCTCGTTTTTATAATAGGTAAATGTAAAAGATTCCTTGTCGTATTACAGTTAGAATACTCCATTGGTACATATTTGAGCTGAAACATTTTCCTACGACTCAAATAAACATTTCACTAAATTCTCTGCAAGTGCCCCAAGCATTCGGTTTTGAATTCACGGCAAATATTTTTTAGTATAGATGGTGCCTTTTTACGCGCTAGTGCGAGAATTGGCTCATTTTACGTCAGATCCAAAATTTCGGAGGGCCATCTGTACTAAAAAATGTCGTAGGAAACACGTGCACGTGCAAAAACGAAATTCGTAACTCGTGCCGATTTAAAACATTTCCTTCGGTCGTGTTTTAAAACATCGTCACTGGTTTCGAATTTCATGTGTTTCGCACTTTTGTCGTAACGTACTATTTTAGAACAGATGGTGCCTTTTTTACGCGCTAGTGCGAGAAGTGGCTCATTTTACGTCAGGTGCAAAATTTCGGAAGGCCATCTGCACTAAAAATCGTCGTACGAGACATGTGCAAAAAGGGAAATTGATATTGTTTTGGTGAATATGTATAGCCAGCCATCTTCAGTATAGACAAAATGTGTCAGTTACAGTGCTCCATATTTGAGCTGAAATATTTTCCTACTCCTTAAATACACATTTCAGTAAATTCTCCGAGTGCACCAGCCATTACGGTTCTGAATTCACGCCAAATATTTTAACCCGCTACGCTCCTTTTAACACGGTCGTCCAATAAAGTACTAGCAGTCAAAAATCTATTCGTTGCTCTTTGAGTTCAAAACAGGAAAATCAAAAGGACCAAACTAACCGCCAATTTAGCCTACTGCTGGACATAGGTCTCTCTTATTACCTATATGTATGGATGCATTACACATTGCCTGTAGAACCGATGGCCATTGGGTCAGAGAGAAACGTGTAGAACCCCCAGATGGTCCCGTTGGCACCAAGTTGGGGTCTGATGATGGGATCTTGGAGAAATCGTGGGATCTCTTCAAATGTTATAGGTACATGTTTGGCGCTTTTGATAATTTTCAGTCATTTACAAGTATTTGCATTCAGAAAGTAGGATTTGAGGAAACCGATGATGGAAACAAATTGGGGAACTTGGAGTAATCGGTTGAAGTCGGTTTTTTAATTTTGAATTTGGTCTGGTTTGCAACAAACATTACGGTTCTGAATTCACGCCAAATATTTTAACCCGCCACGTTCCTTTTAACTCGGTCGTCCAATAAAGTACTGGCAGTCAAAAATCTATTCGTTGTCCGTTGACAGCATGCAAACGGGCTTTGGTGGTTTAATGGGATGGTCACAAAACAAAAGGATATGTTTGGAAAGAGAATTAAGGAAAAAAAGGGAATAGTATTTTATGCAATCCTTGTTTAAGAGAGGTCAAAATAGGTGAGTGGTGTGGGTAACAATTTGAGGCGAAGCCGAAAATTGTTATTAAAGACGCCACGAGCATTTTTTGACTCAGTTAAACAATGTTGCATACAATACTTTTTCTACGACCCACTTATTATCAAATAAAATTGTAAATTTGAGAAATATTCTTAATCAAACACATTTTTATAAATCATCGAGGTAGGGCGGGATATTTATGTCAAATTTAAAAAAGAAAGCTCCTCTATGGTTTACGATTAATCAGAAATGACATTTAAAATTCGGTTGGCAGCCATGTATTTCATTAAGTCTTGTATACACGAGGTGTCTTAAAATCGAAAAACGCACTGCGTGTATGCCCGAATGCGTTTATAGGGAATAGACAATATAGACTTATCTTGACATCTGTAAGGTCGGAGCTTAAAGGTGTTGTAAATGACAAATAAATATACGGGAGTAGAAAAAGAAGTTTTACATGTTGACATTAGAAATATTAGAAGTCTTAAATACAAAACTCGCGAGACTCATTTATACTAAAATTATATATTTCATGCGGTTCACAAGAGCCATGGCAATTGGCTGAAATGTTCAAGCTTCAAAAAGCTCCTAATATACGCAGCAAAACATGTCAAGAATTTTTCGACTTAATACATATAATTTTAGTATAAATATTAGAAGTCATATAAAAATAACAGCAGGCCTAACCAATTTGCCATTCTGAAATCGTATACGATAAGCGATAATAATAAATGTATGAGAATGATGGATTCAAACGAAACGAAGTCACGTGACTTATCATACACGTCATCATAGTGGACACATTACTGCGATCGCCAATTCGCTTGCCCAGAGTGGCGATTATGGGCATTTACCTCCTAATGCGTCTATACGCATAGGAGAGGCCTACGTTCAGCAGTGGATTATCGTAGGCTGATGATGATGATCACAAAATATACATATTCTCGCCAAAGTTTTTATTACCGCTTATTTGGCCGATTATTTTTACGACAACACATGGAATTGTACGTCATTTTGAATTTGGAACTGGCGAACCGTTGAAACCGGCGACCGTTTATTTCCCGTATTTTTGAGGCCGATTTATTTAAATCCCAGGCTTCGGTTCCGCCATCCGTCGAATAATTAAATCCGATGTTAATAAACTGTGGTTTATTTTCGTTATTAATTCGATTTCCGATTTACAGAGTAAATATGAGATTTGTGTATTTTAATACGTTTTGTGAACTGTTGTGTTAACATACCTATTTAAACTTTCACGATTATCGCTCATATTTTAAAGATAAACGGGTCTTAATCGCGTAAACTTAAGTTTAATTATATCCTGACGTGTGATTATGAGTCTGCCTGCGACCACGGGTGTCACGTCATACCCGAAACGTCAGGATATAATTAAACGTAAGTTTACGCGATTAAGACCCGTTTGTCTTTAAAATATAATATATGTTGTGTTAACAATATACCACACATTCCATCATCAAACTATATTAGTCCACTACTGGACAACGGCCTCTTCTCAGTCTATGCGCAATACGTATGGTCGTAAATACATACACAGCTACGACCAATGAACAAATATTTGGGATCAATAAATACACAAATAATGCCCTTGCCGGGATTCGAACCCGGAACCTCCAGCTTCGTGGTCACTACCAACTAGGCTACGGAGGCTGACAAAGCATGAAAGCAATTGTAATTAAATACCGCGTCTTCGCCATGCGGTGTAAATCACTATTTACGTTTGCAACCTTTGATATGTTGTCAGCGATATTTCGAGTCCTTTGATTGCGTGAGTGGTCCTTTTAATAGTACATTCTGCATCAAGGGAGGTAAGTACGGAATTATTAACGAGAGTGTTAGAAGCCCGACGCCGTAGGCAGAGAGTTTTTAATGACTGGAGTTAGTATTCCGCTTACCGACGCATTCAAAGGACTCGAAATATCGCTGACAACATATCAAAGGTTGCAAACGTAAATAGTGATTTTGTCAGCCTCCGTAGCCTAGTTGGTAGTGACCCTGCCTACGAAGCTGGAGGTTCCGGGTTCGAATCCCGGCGAGGGCATTATTTGTGTATTTATTTATCACAAATGTTTGTTACTTGGTCGTGGCTGTGTATGTATCTAAGTATCTATACGTATCTATCTATTATATATATCGTCGCCTGGTACCCACATCACAAGACTTAATTGAGCTTACCGTCGGACTAGGTTGATTTGTGTAAGATGTCCCAAGATATTTATTTATTTATTTATTTACCGACCGTACAATGTTTTTCATCACACTTTCCGACAAAAAAGTCAATTTTAACAAAAAATATTATTCTATGACATACTGATATTTCTATTAATCCCTAGGGAATTTCACTTTTCTTCAAAGCAAAGTTCGTTTTTGCGCACTAGTTAGGAAAAATATTGTTTTTGGTTATGTGTGGTTGCGTTAGTGCGTAACTATACCTACCTCTTAGACAAGTATAAAATGTATCTATCTGTAAGTTCCTGTAATTGTTTCTTTGTATTTATTTTATTGTCTAATGTCACAGCCGTTGGATCTCCAAAAAAAAAATGTTGGTGAAAATTATTTACGGGGCGGAAAGTGCATTAGTTTTGGTACAGTCGCCATCAATATATATCGGTTCGGTCTTGGTGCTCAAAAATGAATGAACATGCACCCCAACGCGTGCTTGATAATGGAGACCTAGGCTCTCTAACGCCGCGGCCACGACATCGGTCTAAGGCGACCGGCTTAGCGGAAAACGTGTGGTGCTCCCTCTCGTACCCATATCGACATCCCGCTCCAACTCATGGATTCGCTCGCCGCTGGTCGCCTTAGACCAATGTCGTGGCTGTAAAGGTTTAGGGACGCGTCAATGAAACTACGTGCTCAGATCAAGACTAACCCTTTATTTAAGTTCTTACCCACATGCATATTATTTATTATCACGACCTACCCACAACCCCCTTTTCTTCATTTAGATTTTTCAATATATTAGGTCTCAAGTTATACATATAATTATTTTATTCATTTAAACACATGGACAAATATAGGTTAGGTATAATAAACCTATTCACTTTCCTTTTCAAAAAAAAAAGAAAGGTAGGTAAACATAAATTCACTAGGTTTTAGGATGCAAAATCACAGTAAAAATATTAAACAGAAAATAGACAGTATAGGTATTACATACACCTGAGTTATATAACGAAAATCAATAATATTACTTGATAATACTATTACTTTATGTTTCTATACAGTTTGTAGACTCAAGATTATATATTATAAATATCGGTAATTAATTATTTTTCTAAATTATTAAGCCATAATGCCAATAACATTAAAAAAAATTATCTCGTTGCGATACATTTCTAGTTTTGCATAGGTACATCAAAAATATCATTACTCTGTATAAACAATTTATTTATATTAGCAAACATATTTTATTCACTTTTAAAACAGCAAAAGGCGAATATATAATGTAACATACATAACAACTTAAAGTTTTATCTTTAGTTCATCAGTAAATAAACAATTTAAAGAAGTTAATAGGCATTACATGTTTGATTAATTATCTATAAATTATTACATTAAAACTTTAATTGAATTAAAGTAAAATATTATGCATTACATGTTTGGTTAATTATCTATAAATTATTAACTTAAAACTTTAATTACATTAAAATTATTAAATTATTATTATTATGTTATGTTCTAGCTATGCACTTATCATGTTATGTACTTAGCAGGTTTTCTTAACGTATAATAAACCTGTATAAAGTGGTTTTATTTATGACATCATAATATGTATTTAAAACGAAGTCAATTCCCGATGGAAATTGAACCTTATTGCCAGATATTTACAGGCATCAATTTGTTCGATTAAGTAGTTATACAATCCATCTTCAAAACTTCAACTATTCAACCCGGCTGCTAGTTAAAACCAATCAGGAGGAATCACCACCCTGCCAGAACGAGTGACATAATTATTGTTACTGTTTGGAGCATTATCGGACACTGGAGCCGTGTTGACGGCAGCACGCTGCGCGCGCGACTGAGGCTGCAGGGCGGGCGCATGCGCTTGCGCCCAAGCGTTATCGATATCACTCGTCACTGTGATATCGTCATAAGGCCGGGGACACACAGGTAACTCTGGCCGAAATTCCGAGTCCATTATAAGATGACGCCTGTTCCTCACTAAAGTACCACCCTGCATCAATTTAATTAAATATGATCGGATACCTTTAATTTGTAAAATTGTGCCGCTAACCCACTTCTTATCTACTCTAACTTTAACCTTTTGGCCTGGCATTAATTGTTTTAAATCATGTGCCGTCTTGTCATACTGTCGCTTTTGTTTAATTTGTCTCTTTTCTAATTCTGCCGTAACATTAGTCTGGATTTTAGGGTGAAGAAGTTTTGGTGCATACGGGACAATACCACGAAACTTTCTATTGTTTAATAACTCTGATGGTGATGCTAACTGATTAGTGATGGGAGTGGTTAAGTATTCTAACAGAGCTTGCCTAAAATCGGTTTTTTCAACACTAGTTTTCTTTAATATATTTTTCACAGTTTGCACATTCCGTTCAACCTGCCCATTTGATTGCGAATAACAAGGAGACGACGTTATATGTTCAAAACACGATTGCTGAGAGAACAGTTTGAATTGGCTGGAAGAAAATTCAGGGCCATTATCTGATATAACAATATCAGGTATACCTTGATGACTAAAAACAATCTTTAACTGCTCAATAATATGGCTAGAAAGTAAACAATTCAGTTCTATGACTTCCAAGAACTTACTGAAATAATCTACTACTAGTAAATATTTCTTGTCCTTAAAGTGAAATACATCTACCCCAATTTTCGACCAAGCCCTGTCCGGTATCTCATGTGGTATCAATGATTCTTTCCCATTCTGATTTTTAAAAGTTAGACATGTTTGACAGTTTTTAATTAAGTCTTCTAGTTGGCTATTTATATTTGGCCAAAATACAGATTCACGTACCTTTAACTTGCATTTCTCTAATCCTAAATGCCCAATGTGCACCCGCCTTAACATTTCCTTACGCATAGCGGCTGGAATTATAATTCGATCGCCCTTCCATGCCATACCATGCGCGACCGTCAATTCATCACGATAACCCCAGTACGGTTTCACCTGGTCATCGACATCCTGCTTACACTCCGGCCAGCCTTCTGTAATATACCTTATTAGCATTTGAAGCTCACTGTCATCTTGAGTCAACTTTTGTATATGTACAAAGTGTGAGTCGACGAGCGGGTTGCTAAGAAGAACGGCACACACCTGTGCGCGCGCGTCCAGCTGATCGCGCGGAGTCTCATTCAGCGCACTCGCCGGATCCACCGCGCGAGAGAGAGTATCGGCCATATACATATACTTACCTGGTTTGTGGACTAGTTTGAAGTTGTATGGTTGCAACCGCAGGAGCATCCTTTGTAACCTCGCAGGAGCAGAGGCAATCGGCTTACGAATGATACTTATCAGTGGCTTATGGTCAGTTTCCACTGTGACATCACCTCGACCATAGATATAACTATAGAACTTTTCACAGGCGTATACGCATGCAAGGAGTTCTTTTTCTATCTGCGCATATGCTTGTTCGGCTGTTGTTAAGGATCTCGACGCATAGCATACAGGCAAATTATCCTGTAATAAACAAGCCCCTAGTCCATTCTTACAAGCATCAACAGAAATAACAACAGGTTTTTTTAAACTGTAATACTGCAAAACAGGTACACTTGTCAAACACCGCTTCAAATCGTTAAACGCTTTATCATGCGACTCCAACCAATGCCATTCTATGTCTTTTTTAAGCAACTGTCTCAGTGCATGATTTTTGTCGGAGAGGTTCGGTATAAAGTTACCTACATAATTTATCATACCAAGAAACCGTTCCAGATCCTTTGTGTTTTGTGGACGAGGCATATTTTTTATTGCCGAAGTGTACGAGTCGTCCGAATAAATGCCATTCGGGGTAATCTTATGGCCTAAATATTTTATTTCGGACAGACCAAACTTACACTTGTCTTTGTTGAGTTTTAAATTAATCTCACGACATCGGTCCAAAACGCGTATCAATCTAGCATCGTGCTCCTCTTTCGTGCGACCGTAAATTAGAAGGTCATCAATGAATAAACAAACCCCTTCCAAATCATCAAAATGCTCGTACATTTTTTTGTGGAATACTTCAGACGCTGAAGTAATCCCGAAAGGCAAACGCAAAAACTTGTACCTCCCAAAACTCGTATTAAAAGTAACTAAATCAGTACTTTCTTCGTGAAGACGAAGCTGCCAAAATCCTTGCTTGGCATCAAGGGTGCTAAAAAATTTTGAACCTCCGAGATTTACAGACATTTCATCCAAAGTAGGTAATTTAAAATGCTCGCGCCTAATAGCCTGATTTAAGTCCCTCGGATCTAAACATAGCCTTATGTCACCGTTAGCCTTCCTTACAACGGTCATACTATTGACCCAATCCGTGGGCCCCTCTACCTTGGAAATGATCCCATCACTAACCATGTCATCTAACTTCTTTTTAACACTATCTTTCAAGGCTACGGGCAACTTTCGTGGCGCGTGTACCACAGGCGTAACATTTCTGTTCAATTCAATCTTATACACCCCCGGCATACACCCAACTCCTTCAAACACATCCGAATACTCCCTATACACATACCGCTCTAAATTGCTGCCGTTATTAATTTCATCGTGTAAAACTCGCTTGACCACATTTAGTTCCACGCACGAATCCCTACCTAATATAGGATCTGATGCAGTATCCACAACAATAAAGTCTAGAATATACATCCGTTGCCTATATTTTGTTTTTAAACTACACTTGCCTACTACATTGAGGGGATGATCTGAGTACCCGCTCAATGTATCACCCGTTGAGCTTAAATCGTTCCTATTCATACCGATTTGACTTAAAAAACGAAGTGGTATTATATTTACGTCGGCTCCAGTGTCCAATTTAAACTTAATATTTCCCCCTTCAAACAACAAATCAATCCACCAAACACTCGAACTAGTACAGCAGTTTCCTACCTGATCATGGTTTTCCTCAGCTCGCACCTCGTAAACACTGCACATCCGCGAAAAATGGTCATAGTTACTACACTTCAGGCACCTTCTGCCAATGGCAGGACACTTTGAACTGCCATGAGGCAGACCACATCGCGTACACGAAACATTTGCACTGCTTCCATTAGCAATATTTACCGATTGCCGATTAAACAGTTGATCCCGCCGGGCAGGACTGGGGCGCGCGGGCGCGGGGTGGCGGGCGGGGGCTTGATAACGGCCGCTTCGGCCCCGGCCGCGCCCCGCTCCTCGATGCGCCGGCGCTCCGCGGCGCCTTACCCCCCAAACTTGATTGTTCCAACTACCTTCACTTGTCCAATTGTACTCGTCCGTGCTATGCCTCGGATTATTTTCCACCACATATGCCTTATGTTCCACAGCCTCTTGCTTTATAGCACCCGCTTGCATCTTAGACATCTGGGCCAAATTACAAATATCCAAAGATTTACTTAGCGTCAGATCTGGCTCACGTAACAACCGCTCCCGTAATGCGTCCTCTTTTATACCACAAATCAGTCTATCCCTAATTAAATCCTGCATCAGTTTGCCGAAGTCACAGGTGGTAGCCAGTTTCTTGAGCTCAAAAGCGTATTGCTCGATTGACTCACTATCAAGCTGACAACGGGTAAAAAATTTGTGTCGTTCTATAGTTAAATTTTTCTTAGGCAAAAAAAACTTATCAAACTCTGCAATTAAACTCTTCAACGTCGTGCATTCCGATTCGAACTGTTGGTACACTTCACGAGCCCGCTCCCCAATGACATGGAGTAAAATATTAATTTGCACTTTTTCCTCTTTCTTCGATAACTCACAGGCGTTGAAGTAAATGCTAAAAGCTTCTTTCCACTTAGTCCATTCCACAGACAAATTTCCAGAAGTCACATTTTCCAAATTATTATCGAAAATAAAAGGCGACGGCGGCGGCAAGACAGATTCCATCACGAACAGTTTCGAAAATACTAAAAACAATTATAATAACGGTTCTTTTAACTCGGCTGCGCCATGTAAAGGTTTAGGGACGCGTCAATGAAACTACGTGCTCAGATCAAGACTAACCCTTTATTTAAGTTCTTACCCACATGCATATTATTTATTATCACGACCTACCCACAGTGGCCGGGGCATGAAGCATGTCGCGCGTAGTGACTAAATACACGTAAGTATAACCGTTTAGTCACATTTTTAGTTACTATGGCTCACAAAAGATTAAATTCAGATTATTTTATACTATTTTCCTGACTCCTCGATTATCTTTTTGACTAACCCTCTTTTTCTGTGACAGAAACTTTATAAGCTTTTGTTCTTGGTAAAGTTTCTAGACATTTTCAAACTGTGTTAAGATGAAGGCTGAATTTTCCAATCCTTAGTGAATAATTGAGAGGGGAGTTAACGAGAAACAGCGAACAACTATAGAAAAGACTATTGGGAAGTTTGAATGTTAGGTCTTTTTTTTTATGATATAGCTAAACCACTCTGCCTCAGCGTCATTCGTCAATTTCGAGGATTTGTCTCTCTCACTCTAATGACACCTTCGTTTGAGTGACAGAGAAAAATCCTCGAATTTTACGAATTTCGATTTTCGCGGTGGTAGGCCTGACCCAAAAATACGTGAATTTAACCGTTTAATTATATTTATAGTTATTTTGTCTAGTTTTCAATATCGATTAGCATACATACAAATGGTGGATTGAGATTTCTCCTCCTCCTCTCTTACTCCCTCCTTCCTCCTACTCCTTTTTCGAAGATTAATAATCAAAAGGAACCTTAGATAATGAAATCTTGTTCCCAATTAAACAATACCTCATCAGCCTACCTCAGTCCACTGCTGGACGTAGTCCTCTCCTATTAACTATGCGTATTGACACATTAGGAGTAGGAGGTAATGTGTCCACTATGATGACGCTGCTGCCCATCATCAATCTTCTTTCAAAGAATGGTCAGTTACACTTCAATCCCTTAGTCGACTCTTATGATTATTACACCCGTGGGAAGAGTTGGGGATTCAACAAGAATTTTTCATAAATGTAACAAAAAATAAAAACCATTTAAAAAAAAAGTATCATTAATGATTATCATGATGATGTTTTCGGGTGCTCTGGGAAGAGTTGGAAACAATACTTATACTTACTTACTTTTGCGAAAGAAATAGAACAAGATAAAGAGCTGAAATACCTACATTACATTATTATAATAGGTAACTAATTGTAAGTAAGCATTGTGACGGTGAGCTTTCACCATAATATAATTACATATTATATTATCGATAGTAAATTAAGTATAGTTGTTATTTTGTACATGTGATGTCCTTCTGTAAGTGATGAGATAAGTTGTTCAAGTCAAATTTAATGATGTACAAGTATATTTGTTGTTGAAGGTCCAAATAAATAAAATAAAATAAATAAATTAAATTCTAATTCGCATTATTTAACAGAAAGACCGAAACTTCTATATGTAGAACAACTACCTAATTTTCTTTAACGAAAAAAACAGTGCGAAGGCTCGCAGCCTATTATTTAGCAATTTAGGTTGTTTGGCAAGATAAAAGTACAAAAACAGTAAGATACCTTCAAGTCATTCGATAGAATTAAGGAATGCTATCAGTCTCTTTCTTTTAAAAGACTCCTTCAACATTTTTTATCTGATCCGTAATATTTATTTCTCTTTCTATTTTATTATTTAGTTTTGGCACTATTGAGTGCAGAATTTATTTAAATTTGTGTTTATATTTTGAATATTTGTGAGTGTTTAAGTAGTATTGTCAGCCTCTGTAGCCTAGTTGATAGTGACCCTGCCTACGAAGCTGGAGGCTCCGGGTTCAAATCCCGGCGAGGGCATTCTTTGTGTATTTATTTATAACAAATGTTTGTTCCTTGGTCGTGGCTGTCTATGTATCTAAGTATCTATATACGTATCTATCTATTATATACTCGTATATCGTCGCCTGGTACCCACACCACAAGCCTTAATTGAGCTTACCGTGGGACTGGGTTGATTTGTGTAAGATGTCCCAAGATATTTATTTATTTTTTATTTAATAACGTCTCACTTTGTCGCTAACTATAAGGATGGAAATAGCTTGTACCTTTATACGAAATATATATTTCTAAGCTTCCTTATGACAAGAGACAAGTGGGGCGTTTTTACTAACCAATTTATTTTGTATTATTTGCAGAAATTAAAATGTTTAACGTTCAAACTTTAATATACATTTTTTATAATATCAAAATAAAATCTAGGAGAGATCGGTCTTTAGTGATAAGGCCGTCTTTTGCTTAACTCTTAAAAAAAATACTAAATTTAATTACTTTTTGTTCTGTATCTTAGGAATTTTCTGGATTTATTACTGGCCCGTTTCTCAAAAGCTTGTAACTTGTAATACAAGTGGAAGTCTCTTTTTAACATCATTAATAAGATAAGGACTTCCGCTTGTAATAGTATTTTATGCAATAGTGGTATTATAAGGGGTCAAAAAATGCGAGCGGCGTGAGTAATTGAAGACGTCGCGAGCATTTTTTGAACTATTAATACAACGTTGCATACTATACTTTTTCTACGACTAAGTGGCATAGCATACACAGAACAAATAAAATATCATACATTACTGAACGCCACACATCTATTCCAGTTGTCACCAATAAACACCTAGTATGTGTATAAACAAACTAAAATAATGCTTATTGTTAGCTCATACATACCTGCGCTCCCAAAAGGAGCAGGCAGAACATTAGAAATTTATAATAATAATGAAACAAATCACATTTTTTTAGGCACTGCACATTGGCACAAACTATATGCGAATCGACTTAAATCAAACCTATACAGAACTGGGGGCCGTCCACGAACTTCGAAATTCGCAAAAGTCGAGCATCCGTTTCTGTCACTCTAATAATAATCTTGTTGAAGTGACAGAGACAAATGTTTGAAACTCAATTTCGAAGTTCGCGGTAGGACTTTCAACTGCTAGCGGAAAGCGGGAAGGTTTTTTTTTAATGCAGCTGTCATTGTCTATGGATAAGTTTGCTTTATACCGCGCTTAGTTGCCAGAGGTAAAAATAAGTAATTTTGCATAATATGAAGTTTGTAATTGGTACAAAAATATATTATATCACATTAATAATTTAAAAAACAAAACCTTTCTTTTAAAATTCAATTTTAACCTTATAATTTATAATTATTGTAATAAATAATCTGGTACTAATGTTGGTAGCAGGTAAAAATTCGAAGATCGGAACAAATTCAATATGGCGTCTATCATAGGTGTGATGTGGCAGTCTGTGGTAGCACGCAGTGCCTTTTTGAGTCTGTTCGGAAAGTGACGACCTCTGGCAGCGAGAGACGCCCATATGTCTCGCGTGCCTTGTCTTATCGTACAACGCTGCGACATTACGATACCGGCTGAGAGTGCGCTTTTGAGAAATAAACTATAGACTTTTGACAGATGTAATTATGTATATCTTTACAATAGTGTGCGTAGCTATGTAACTAGCAAAAAAAAGGTCAGGAGTAGAAAAAACAAGTTACAAGCTACTGAGAAATAGGCCCCTGTCTTTAATCTTTTTTAATCGATCGTGTCTTAAGGTGCCATTTCAGGGTAGATAATTTTGTTTAAATACGTTTATTTAAGAAGATATAAGTAGCCTAAATTCCAAATTTTACATTTGAAACACCTACTGAATTTTGTTTATTTACGAGCCAGACAACGGGAGCGTAAAATATCAGCTATTAGATACAGTGCACCGAAACACACGCTAAAATTTGACACGCAAATACGTCAATTTGTCATAGTTTAATTTATGCTTTGTACTACCGACACAAAAGCTAAAGTGAGAAATCGGCTACCTGTTTTGCAGAGTGTTATGTAGGAAAAATAGTGATCCCGTTATTTATAGTAGGTAGGTATTTACATTAGAAAAAGGACGAACAAATACATTTTTTGAATATTTTAATACTCTTCTCGATTAATATTTTCTTCAACTTTTTTCTACTAAATTAGAATACGTTACACTTTGGATATAAACATAATGAAAAAAACAAATTTCGAGATAGCCTACTTCCGTTCCTTTATACTATGTTACATCGTTTCAAGTTACGTTTCCTAAGATTGTTTTATTACTTAACTAATTGCACTAGAAGAACTTAATAGCCTTCCTAAATAGCCTAAAGGCACTTAATGGCATATAGCACGCAAGCGTGTGCTTGAAAAGAGCTAATTTTGATGAAGAAAGGAACTAATGTCTAGTTGAATTAATAGGAAATGCTTTTGCAAAAAGGCAGTGTTGTGATTCAAAAGAAAAGTATTAGTGATGTCAGTGGTAGTGGTGGAGTAGATTAAATATAAATCTATGAATAAATAAATAAATATCTTGGGACGTATTACACAAATCAACCTAGTCCCACGGTAAGCTCAATTAAGGCTTGTGATGTGCCAGGCGACGATATATATAATAGATAATCTATGCAATGGCTTAGATGACAATGACGAAATAAAAACTGTTGCTTTTGCTGGTGGTAGGACCTCGTGCAGGGTCCGCCCGGATAGCTACCACCGTCTTACCCGTTAACCTGCCGCTAAATAGCAGTGTTTGCACTGCTGTGTTTCGGTTTGGGGGTAAGATAGCCGGTGTAATTACTGGCATAGAGGCAGTCCATCTAAGTCCTCAGGATATGCAGCGCATAGGCGATTTTTTTATCACTCTGTCCATGGGACTCAGTTCCTGCGTTCCATCAGGTGGGCTGAGAGCTCAGTTGTCTAACTTCGTAACATAAAAAAAACGCCGTAAAAACGAATATTCACCCTAATGCTAGGCGATTTTTTTTTACTCTGTCCATGGGCCTCAGTTCCTGCGTTCCATCAGGTGGGCTGAGAGCTCAGTTGTCTAACTTCGTAACATAAAAAAAACGCCTTGAAAACGAATATATTCACCCTAATACGCTGTGCGAGGTAGTCGCCAGCGTTTTGGTCTGTATTCTATTTAGTTACGTCAACCAGCGTTTACGATTTCTTTTGATTTGTAAAAATTTAGGTACAGTGTGTGAAATTAATACGGGTTACGACTTTTCCTCGATGACATCGCGATTGTAAGTGAAAATTAGACCTAGGTAATTCACAATATTCACATTAGTTTGAGTTGAAAATTAAAGTGGAAAATTTCGTTGTTTTTTCCGAAACGATCGGAAAGAAACGAGTCGTTTCTAAAGAAACGTGTTTTTTCCGGGATTTTCAACGCTAATATGAAAGTGTTTCGAAAGTAAAGGCACGTGAAACATATGGTACACCACGCCTACATTTTCCGCACAGTCTAAAAGCTACAACAATGTGAAAATTACTTTTTACAGAAAATAGAAAAGCTTGCAAAACACTTGATGAAAGTCTGTAAGCTATCAGCTATTTCTTATACTACAATATTTCTTACAAAAATGCTTTATTCAGGCAAAGACATTACCCCAAAGTGCCACAGAGGGCGTTGAAAACTAAACGAATTTAGTTTTATATCTACTTGCTCCCTGGGTACTCACTTATCTTTTACAAAATGTCTTATTTCCATACAAAACATGAGGCGCTTACGTCGTTTTGCTAAAGGACCATTGCACACGAGTAAAATGTCGTATTTTCATATTAAAGCTTTGGTGGTTACGTCTTTTTTGAAAATGTTCGAATGGATATAGTGTGAACACTAAAACGTTTACAATGTTTTAAGTGGTAAAGTCGTGTTTATGCTCCAGTGGGCAGTTGCATTGAAGAGGGAATTAAACGAATACTTCACCACACCGGATTCGTGTGAAGCACTTGTGCGGGTGCGTGACGTGAGCATTGTACTCGTAGTGTCGGCAAAGTCATAGGAGATGGCACACAGCTTTTTTTTCCATTAAGGGTGAAAGTTGGAGCCCGAGTGAAACGAGGGCGACAATCACTCGAGTCAAAAATAAGTTTTAATATTATTATAGCTGCATTTACACGTATATAAATAAATATCTTGGGACATCTTACACAAATCCACCGTATATCGAACGCCTTTTTTCATAACAAACGCCACAAAGACAAATTTACGCACGCGAAGGGTGCGCAAAGTTTACTTTTCCGCACTAGTTAGGAAAAAACCGTTTTATCTTACCCCACCTTACCTAACACTTAAAAGCGTCACCATTATTTTCATAGCACTCTGTAATGTATTTGTATCCCACTTCATAGTAATAGTAAAACATTTTGTATGCTAGTCTATTAGTAGCTATGAACCCTCTTCGCCGATGTTGTCGACAAAGTAGTAGTTTAAAAACAGTAGTGCATGATTGTACGACGCTAATTTGGGATCATTCATTTTATACACGGTGTTACGCGAGCATTGCGAAAGATTTTAACTATGCATTCTAGACATCAAAATAAACAAAAAATATTATGAGACCTAATGTCAATTCCACCAAAAAAAAAAATTTTTTTTCTTTCTATTTAGGCCGATTTGAATACTTTTTAATATTTCCAGTACTTTTTATCATTCCAGTATTTATTTCAATTGTTTTTTTTTAGGTAGAGGTTATTTCGTCAAGTCTATTCGTATTTTTTGATTGTCAGGCAAAAGGTGTGGTAATATTAGAACACATTGTAATAGCATTGTAATCCAAAAGAAGTTGAATGACGAGTTACGTCGAAAAACTTATTTCGAAAAAAGGTTGATTATCTCTGAAACCAAGCCGAATCCAGGAAATTTTATATAATATTAAATACTCTAAATATGGTCAGGAATCCAGCATTAAAATCTTTCGGAATTGCTGACGTAACACCGTGTATATTAGATGTCGTACTAGGCCAGCGTTGGCGCCACGCAAATTAGGCACATTTAATGTCGAGTTGCGGAAAAATTGGCCAGAAAACAACAACAACTACATTAGATATCAAAATACCAAAGTAAAAATTACGTTCGCCAAAGTTTGGGTCAGTTTTAGCGGTTAGTGCTTAAATCACTCGGTCACCCGGTCCGAATGTTTAAGTTCTAATTACTATGAAATAAAACTATGAAATCGGATAAACTCGCGTACCTATTAACTAATTTTAACTTGATTCCGACGTCCGCAGACCACGAACCCTGTAAATTGTTCGAAACGTCGGAATGAAGTTAAAATTAGTTAACATACGCGAGTTTATCCGTTTTCATAGTTCTATTTCATGTGTAATCCTCGCGGTAACCTAAGAAAATATTCTTATTATTATTTAAGTATCTACCTATAAGAGAAAAAAGAAAACATAACACTACTAATCAATTTTGATAATAGTGTTTCGGCGAATCGTCCGCGGGAGGAAATTCCGAATCATAGGGGTCGGAACTATGGGTGCAAAACTTTAAAATTGACACATGGGATCACTTTAGCCAAGAAAAATACGAATATTATTGAAAAATCGGTGTCCAATTTTATTTCCTATCTCAGAATCTTCAACTTAGAATGTGTTAGTGTGTAGATATGTATATTTTATGGATGTATGTGCTATGTCAAGTCCACTTGAGAAGTTTTGTTAAAGTTTTGCACCCATAGTTCCGACCCCCATGATTCGGAATTTCCTCCCGCGGACGGTCCGTCTGTGTAAAAAGCTCCATGCCGAGGTTTTCCCGAAGAACTACAAAAAAGTAGTGTACGAGTTCGTAATACGCGTCGACAACGCGCATGTGACACGCCTAAGTTACAGGCGTCTATAGGCTACGGTAACTGCTTTCCATCAGGCGAGCCGTATGGTTTTTGCCACCGACGTGATATAAAAAAAAAACCTGCAATTTCTGCAAAGGCAAATTTGTTGTGGATTCGTTATACGCGTGTGCATAAGGGTCTGCTCACACTAGCGATTCACTTGGGCGATTTAAAAGCGATTTCTATACAAAAGTTACACGCGGTGATATTGCGAGTTCACCGCGTCCAATTTTATATAGAAATCGCCCAAGTAATAACTAGTGTGAACAGCAGTGTTATTCACTAAGGAAACCGCCTTGCTGTCAGCGCTGTGTCAGCGCTGCGGCAGCGTCGAGCCTATAAATGTTATTCACTAATGTACTTTAAACGAAACTAGTGCTCGGCGACAAATGCGGCGTGAGCTGGAACTACACTGCGTCGAGAGTTTGACGTTTAATGTACGGAACTTCGTATTCTCTAACGAAAAACAGCTACGAACTCGCCCACAACCTCGCTCACAGCCTCGATTCCTAAAGTCAAATAAAACAGCTAGGATTTTAGACAAGGCTGTCTCGACGTCGAGCTCTTTGGCGAACGCAGCGTCGAATGTGTGAATAAGAGAATAGCATAGCAGGTCCTAATAGGTACGTGATTTTAATGTATTATTTTCGTACTGTTTTCTCAAGTCTACTATGACCGCTCTACTGTTATTCAGCACTTTGTACGTCGAGCGATGTCACATTCGCGAGCACATGTCTGCTCTTTGTCTCTTAGAGGCTCTAAATATAACCTCATTTTGTAGAGCGAAGCGAAGAAAACGTTCACTACATTTTGAAGTGGTTGTTTATTTGAGGTGTTGTGGAGGTACTTACTCATACTACGCTTGAATATAAAACTTTGTATCGTCGCTGTTCCTACAAAAGTCGCTATGTGTTTTATTGCTACTTTACAGGAGACACAAAAAACTGTTTATTTTGAATCTTGTTCACTCAAAGTCGCCCAATATTTTATTTTGATAAATATGTTCAGTTTAGCGTATTTTAATGTCTTTTCTAAATATAAATCTCAGTTTTTTAACGAGAAAAATTTAAATTACCAATTGTATGTCACATAGCCGTGTTTCAGTCGTCCAACGGCTCTATGTGTATTATTTTTACTTGGTTAAAATAACTAGTTACAAAATTTGACACATCGTCGCTGTGTGTGATTTTGGCACAGCGACGGTATGTCACAGCTGGTAGGTAGCAAATAAATGATACCGCATCTTCGTTCGTTTACGTTATATTCCCTAAACTGTGGAGACCCGAAAGGACGTTTGTCACCAATGTAATTGATAATTGGATTTTCTTTTCAACGTATATTTTCCAATGGTATATTTTTAACAGACATACGAGGGAATACAGTAGATTGTGTCACAAGGGATGAAAATGATATATTTCCGGCGAGGGTGTTCCTTGAAGCCCGAATAAATAAGCAAAGCCTCACTACATTCGGGATTCTATTGTGGAACCCTGAGCGTAATGAGGGATTCAAACATCAATGCCTAAGGCGAAAATAATACATATAAAGCCCATAAGTATTGTTTGTCCCTTTCGGTCTTATAGACCTATTGATGTAACCGAAAGGAACAAATAAATAGCGGCTTGATAAGTTAGAAAACGTTTATGAGTTAAATACAGTTATATCATAATCTGACGTTAAAATAGTTCAACTTATCCTGTAAATATTTTTTCATCATTGCTGTCTAAGCGCGCCATTGCTTGCTTGTTAGCGGGAGTAATAGAAAAGTGAAATTCCCTAGAGAGTAATAGAAATGTCAGTACTTCATTTAATAATATTTTGTCTTAAAACTTTTTTTTTGTCGGCAAGTGTGATGAAAAACATTGTATGCATCACGGTTGGTAAGCGGAACACTAACTCGAGTCATTAAAAACCCTCCACCTACGGCGTCGTAACACTCTCGTTAGTAATTCCGTACTTACCTCCCTTGATGCACAATGTACTAAAAAAATCTGCTTCTAACCTCATGTCTGACCCGAAACTTTTTCTCTTCAATGTTCATACAGCAACACGCATAACTGTACATCAGTGGGCCTTATTACAAAAGGCATAAGGTCTACTGATGGATAGGCAACAGTAGCGATGGTACTTGTAATGTTTCAACGATGTATAGTTGCATTGCATATTTGATGCGAGCCAGAGCCGTGTCATGAGTTGATAAGTAAAGGTGCGGTTAAACTAAAAGAGCATTCGCTGTTCTAACCTCCCACTCTACGAAATTCAATCAGTACACAAAACGTGATTGGTTGATTTCTTAGAACGGGCGCTAGAAGAACGAATGCTCTTTTGGTTTAAACGCAATGGAGGAATTCTTGACCGGCACATGTGTTTCCGCATACCTTTAAGTTGGGACCCTTTAAACGAAGCGTGAAGAAGGATCTAGCGGGCCAGCAAGGCGGTGGCAACTAACAGGTTACTGATTGTCTCCTGTTCGTTGCCGCCGCGATTTGGGCTCTACTTTTCACTTACGATCAGGTGGAGTGGAGCCACTTTGTTGTGCCAACATAAAAAAAAAACGCATCTTAAGGTTAACGTAAACGTAAACCTCTTATTCATAAACGTCTGCTAACTTAACAAGCCGCTAATAATTGTTTGTCCCTTTCGGTTTTAACAATGTGTCCATAAGAGCAAAAGCGACAGGGAAAGCAGTCTATCACGTTCACATTGATGTATCTGAGAGAGCGTGATGGACTATTCGTGTCATGTTTTTTTCAAACTGTTTAGTTTAATTGTAGTTGCACGACGAATTGGTTTTCAACTGTAATGTCGTGTAAACTTATAAATAAATATCTTAGGACATCTTGTACAAATCAACCTACTTAGTCCCCACGGTAAGCTCAATTAAGGCTTGTAATGTGGGTACCAGGCGACGATATATTATAATAACTAGATAGATACATACTTAAATACATAGACAGCCATGACCAAGGAACAGATATTTGTGATAAATAAATACACAAATAATATCCTCGCCGGGATAACCCGGAACCTCCAGCTTCATAGACAAGGTCACTACCAACTAGGCTACGGAGGCTAACAAATTATGTTTGAATGAAACATAATAAAATAGTATAAAATAAATATAAAAGTAAGTCCACGTTTAACTGACTGGCAACTCATGATAAGTACACGGGTCGCTCGCATATTCATCACAATTTGGGCGATAGTGCTATGAAAGTTTAAAACGCATACAAATTTGTGAAGATACATATTATAACAGGTTTACACAGGGTTGATATAAGAATATTAAATAAGCTCTTTAGATTGTGATAGATGAAGAACGGTGCCCTAATTTTGATATATTTTTTCTTCCATTGCGTTACTATTTCTGCTTATTTAGACGTTTACCCCCTTATTCATAAAAATCTCCTAACTTAGCAAAACGCCATGTATTGTTTGTCCCTTTCGGTCTTTCGGGACAAACGATATTTAGCGGCCTGCTAAGTTAGGGGACGTTTATGAATAAGGGGGTTATTTTGTTTAAAGGTATAAGCCAAATTCGTCCCAATGGTTAGCGACATAGTGTGACGTTTTTAATAAAACGCTCACATTCAAATTAGATTACCAATATTTACATAAAATTGGAGTTATATAGATTATTTACTTGCGAAAATAATAACCGAATTTAAAACCAACTTCAAAAGATTTCTCCAAGGTCCCATCAGACACCGATTTGGTGCCAACGGGACTATCTCGGAGTTATACCCGTTCGATTAAAAAAACCTGATAAACCTGGCTGGTGGTAGGACCTCGTGCAGGGTCCGGATAGCTACCACCTTCTTACTCGTTAACCTGCCGCTAAATAGTTAATACTCTGTTCCGATTTGGGGGTAAGATAGTCGGTGTAATTACTGGCATAGATAGAGGCAATCCATCTAAGTCCTCAGAGTAGGCAGCGCATTGGCGATTTTTTGCTCACTATGTCCATGTGCCTCAGTTCCCGCTTTCCATCAGGTGGGCTGAGAGCTCAGTTGTCTAACTTCGTCACATGAAAAAAAAATGAAAATCGGTTCACGATTCTCGGAGATATCGAGTTACATACGAAAACATCAGTCGAATGGAAAACCTCCTTCCTTTTTGAAGTCGATATATAGCAACGTAATTTCGTCGAACTACGCAATGAAAAACGTTTCGTAGTTTATCATATTTGTCGCGTCTCGCACGTCGGGCTTAAATTATTACTCTAGTACGTGATGTTATTAGAATAACCTCTTTTAGAGTATTTTCCCTAAATAATGAGATATTTTAATATGGAGATTTTTATCTCGTGTTACCCAATTTATTTCACGAATGTAGATTTTAATATTATGATCAAATTGAGTCTGATTAATCTAGTAATTTTATATAACGTAATGGAGATTATTATCAGTTTCATATTTTGAGGAGAAAAAGAGATTTTAGCTCTAAGAATTTGACATGGATTGCCAGATTTTATTTTGGTATAGATATACAATGTAATACTATGTCGGTTTAAACGGTGAAAAAATAAACTACATACCTACATAAAAAAACAGTATCTGGAGGGTAATAGTAATAGGCGATTACTGACTATTTAAGTTAGGTTTTCAATTAAGTTGAAAACAAAATATTGTAGCGTACTTTATGCGTCTCGTAAATCGTATCGTATTTGGTGCAATTTTGTCCCCGATTTTATTTATTTTTCACCACAACAATTGTCATGTCTTTGAATCATATTTGGTCCAATATCATCCATAAATGTTTTTTCCTAGGTCCTCATTTCGTTCATAAAATTATAAAATACATTTGCAAACTTTGCCCCAATTATTTTCACCACTACCATTTTAATATCAAATTGTAATCATGTTTGATCCTGTATATACCATCAAGTATTATTTTTTTTCGTAGGTGAGCTTTTTCACTTTTAGGGACACCCAATTAGCGTAAGATTAAAAAAAACTTAACTGAAGTCAGGTTTGTCATGACTGATAAGCATTTAATATAATTAAAAACAAAATTTTGGTGACAATTGTATAAACTTTAAACGATTTAAGAATATAAAAGCACCAGTCAAGTTAAAATTCATGAAGATTTTGTAGTGAATTGTCGTTACAAACCTGGATGAAGCTATTTTTTTTAATCTAACGCTAATTGGGTGTCCCTAGAAATGAAAACACCCAGGTACCTACCCCTTTTGTCCAATTAAAGCCATACATATAACATGACATACACAATTCCCAGGTGGGGTGCCATGCTGACTATCACCGCCGTAGTGAATGGCATTCTCAACGAATTCATATTTGCAGGTAACTTTGCCACATTTTACGCTAACACTGAAGCTAAGCTTTAATATCGCTTCAGTATCACAATATAGAACACACACGTTTTGAAGATAGCTAGTTAAAAAGAGAATGTCGGTAAAAAAAATTGCCTTGAATATTCGCTACTATCGAAAATTGAACACGTAGCTATCGATGAAACACTTGACTTTTTTGATATCATATTTTGGCTTCGATGAGGCATGCATACTAATACCTTATTAGATATTTCAAATCAAATTATGGACAAAATTGTAAGTATTTCAATTGCGTATTAATTATTGTGTATTATTCGCAACAATCGAAATTGAACAAGTTGCTGGCGATGAATCACTTGCCATTTTTGACATCATATCATACTTAATAGCTTTGGATGAGGCATACACGCTAATAACTTAATATTACTAGTTATTACAAATAAAATCATGAACAAAATCGTAAGTATTTCAATTGCCTATTTATGCTTTTTTGTTTAAGCTGCAGTTATAGGCTTACAGGTTGCAAAAAAATAGTTTAAAGCCTTGAAAACAAAAATTAACGAAATATTTTTAGTGTTACGAAGATAAATACTGTCTAACAACTTTTGGCAGTAAAAAAAGTGGCATTATCAAATTTTCTATAAATGGTTAACAATACGCGCCCATGTTGTAAATTATCTGCCATTTTCTACTACCAAAAGACATCGTACCATATAGTTTGTACCTATGACTAACTTTCGTAACACCATGGATACGATCGCATTATTTGTATTGATGAAGCCCTTAATGTATTTTTTTTCTTAAATCGACCAGGGTAATGAAAACTCATAAGTACAATTTTATACTCTAATGCTTTAAATAGCTTACTCTAGTTACTACGCCATATTCATGAATACTTAAAAAAAAACTACTTTATCTCCACACTGCTAACTTTGCACCACGCGTTCATTAAGTACCACATACCTACTTAAATTATAAAGGGCAAAGTACTTCTTGTCAGAATACCAATATATGAATGTTTAACACATTGTTTGCAGGTAAATTTGCCCAATATATACACACATATATATACGACACAACCAAGGTAAATATTTTGTTATATTTTCCTCATATGAAATTTTACAACTCTCACCCTCAAAATTTATATTCATTTAGGCGACACATATTTACATAATACACAACACCAACATTCAAATATCTAGCAGCGACGACACAACGAATCGAAATATCACTCAATACCGTTTCATAAAAACAATATGTCCGCTTTGCACACAAAATAACACCTGTATCAATTCCCTGGAAAATGGGTCACTCGTGGTCTACTACCGCGTCGAACTTAGTAAATTTCGAACCATTGTCTCTTTCACTCCAAAAAAGGCGTCCATTAGTGTGACAGTGACGGATGCTCGAATTCGCGAACTTTGAAGCTCGGCATGCCAGCTGACGTCACGGGATTGAGGCAAATTCAACACGTCATTTTTCAATGCCACGCTAGATTTGAATTCAGACTTAAAATTGCGCCGGGTACGATTTATCATACAGTTTGAGAACCGGGAAATAGGAATGTTAGTGAGAATACCTAATGCGATTTTTGACGATTTTGCGCTAAACTACGGGCGAGGCTATTGAGTGACATAAAAACATGATTTTGACTTAAAAAACCACTTACTAGATCTTGTTCAACTTCAAACCAATTTTTGGTGAAAGTTTGCATGGTAATGTACCTACATCTACACGTCATTTATTTTTATTTTATCATTTTCTTCTTTTAGAAGTTTCATGCGACAAAACTGGAAATTATGAACTCTGATGGCGACTTATTTCATAATTATGTAGGCACTTTGCACGGGATTAGTCTGGACAAATGAGCTAGAACATTAATATGTTCTCGAACTTTACAAGTAAAAATGTATGTATTCACACCACCTATTCGAATACGGGGCTATTCTTCCCTGCTGGGAGGGATCAACTTGGCACTTTTCTGTTCAAGGATTTTCTATTGCCAACCTAAAAAATACAATGAAATATGAAAATAAACAGTAGGTACGTTCATAATTGATAAATATTTCTTCAGAATCGATTATTTGCATAAATATTAAATATGTGATACCTATATCTTTTATTCTGATAGTTGGTGTGGAAACCAGTATGTGTCACACGGTATTAACATTATTTTCCACTTTAGAATTCTATTGTTGAACTTTACTTTATTCTATTGTGTTGCGTGTTGTTTATTCTATTGCGATTCTATTGTGAAATCCATCGCTTCATTCGGGCTTCAATGAACGCCCTCGCCAAAAATATATAATTTGGATCCCTTGTGACACAATCTACTATTGTTCATGTAGGTACCATGAAAGACCATGTTCAGAAAGACCATCTTAACACGATCACGACCCCGTAATCTCCCTGTATTAAACAACCGTACTCGATATGCTAATGTCAGTAATCCGATAGTTGTCATCCTGTTGTTACGAGTCTGTAATGGCTAATGACTCAAGTTTAGATGGCATTTACCGAGGGAACGATGAGTATTTAATCATCTCTCTGATGGCTGATAAATACAATTGTTAAACTTTGATCATCATCGTCATCATTTCAGCCATAAGATGTCCACTGCTTATTTAGGCCTCTATAAAGGAAACTACTAAACAAGATAGCTTACCATTTTAATACTTGATAAGTACAATCGCTGGCCATTATTTGATATAAGATTGATGATGGGCAGCAGCGTCATCATAGTTGACACATTACTGCGATCGCCAATCCGCTTGCTCAACGTGGCTCTTATGGGTATTTTCCTCCTAATGCGTTTATACGCATAGTTAATACGAGAGGCCTACGTCCAGCAGTGGACTATTATAAGCTGATGATGATGAAGTACAATCGATGAGGTTCGTATTTTAGTCTAGGACACGTTCGAAGGCTTCAGTGGTTAGAAAAGAAGAGAGCTGGCGTCTCGGTGCACCGCTGCGTCTGGTGGTGTATACATATGTGCAACCTGGGCACTGTTGTCGCGCTCACGGAGCCCTCTGATTCGCTACCGACGGTTAGCTGGATTGGTCAACGCCGGTGTCAGTGTTATCAGGCGTTAACACTGCTGAATATAGGCCTCTCCTTTGGACCTCATACACCGTACAGATACACCATACACCGGTTGGAAGCGACCTGCATCCAGCGTCTCCCGGTGATCTTCATAAGATCGTCTGTTCATCTCGTTGGTGGACGTCCTACACTGCGTTTGCCAAAACTTGGTCTCCAATCGAGCACTTTTCGACCCCATCGGCCATCTGCTCTGCGCGCAATGTGGCCTGCCCATTGCCACTTCAGCTTGCTAATCCGGAGGGCTATGTCGGTGACTTTTTTTCGTCTACGAATCTCCTCATTTCTGATTCGATCAAATAGAAAACCCCCTTCATAGATCAAAGATGGAGAGGCCATCTTTGAGTGACTTTGAGCTTTGATCGAATAAAATAAGATGTGGCCGGCCCATGCCCACTTTAGCCTGGCAGTATTGGCTCCGACATCCGTGAACCCGGATTTGGAACGCAGCACTGAATTGAGAAATTCAGTGCTGCGTTCCATTCGGTTGATCAGCCTCACACCTAGTATGCTGCGTTCCATGGCCCTTTGGCAACTTTTTTTGCAGATTCGACCAAAACTTTTATAACATTTCTTGTGTCTTTTAACCTTAGAAATATGCTGTTAAACTTTTGCCTTTCCTCATGGGTACCCTATATATGTCATTCCTACAGGTAAGTAAGTACTTGGACCTTGGAGGAATTTCATAATTTCCTTATACCCGAATTTCCCATTCTTAATATCCATAAAATTTCATTTATTAAAATGGAGTAGATCTCCACCTTAAATTGCCAGGAAATAAACTTAACTCATTTAAATACAGAACGGAAAAGATAATATTTCCAAGGGCTCTATTCTTTTCGAAGTTATCATAGGATTCAGATTGAATAAAAATGTCTCTGCTACATTTTATTATTTCTTTTCCCGATTTTGTCCAAGCGTACCGTAAACCTAGGGTAGGTTTAATGCAAACCTGAATTAAATACCTTAAAAAACTGCCAAAACATGTGGGAATATGCCTATTGTAGGGTAGTTATTCAAGTGTTCACCTATCAAGTTCAAAATAGATTTTTTGTAGCACAGGTGGTGCCTTTTTTAGGCGCTAGTGCGAGAAGTGGCTCATTTTACGTCAGGTCCAAAACTTCAGAGGGCCATCTGTACTAAAAAACGTCGTACGAGACACGTGCAAAAAGGAAATTCGTAACTCGAGTCGATTTAAGACACTCCCTTCGTTTGTGATTTAATACATCGCCACTCGTTTCGAATTTCATGTTTTTCGCGATTGTGTCGCAATGTATTATTTTAAGCTTGTAGTTCAAAAGTTAGAGGGGGGATATTATAATTGATTGTTTTTGCTTTCGGAGCGATTAGTACCAAAATATATTTGTATAAGTATTCTATGATTTACATACCTGGGATAACTCGGGGCATTGAAACGAAAGTGATGTAGCAAAATATTTTATCGACTAAAAATATATCGATGTTACTGTAAATGACAACATCAAAATGTTATTCGGCATAAATAGATATTAGGTACTTACTCTTCAATTAAATTAAAAAATAATTTTAAACGGGTAGTTACGCGTTTATTTTCAAATAGTTTTCAAAATATACAATTAATAATAAAATCATCATCATCATCATCATATCAGCCGAAAGACGTCCACTGCTGAACATAGGCCTCCCCCAAAGATTGCCACAATGACCGGTCCTGCGCCACCCGCATCCAGCGGACTCCTGCGACCTTCACCAGGTCATTGGTCCACCTTGTGGGGGGCCTACCCACGCTACGCCTTCCGGTACGTGGCCGCCACTCAAGAACCTTCCCGCCCCAACGGCCATCGGTTCTACGCGCAATGTGCCCCGCCCACTGCCACTTCAGTTTAGCGATTCGGAGAGCTATTTCGGTTACTTTGGTTCTGCTGCGGATGGTCTCAGTTTTAATCCGATCACGCAGAGAGACTCCTAGCATAGCCCTCTCCATTGCCCTTTGGGCGACTTTGAGCCTTCTTATGAGACCCATTGTAAGCGGCCACGTTTCAGTACCGTATGTCATCACTGGCAACACACACTGATTAAAGACTTTCGTCTTCAAACACTGCGGAATATTGGATGAAAATATGTGTCGTAGCTTCCCAAACGCTGCCCAACCGAGTCGGATTCGACGATTGACCTCTTTCTCGAAGTTGGACCTACCTAACTGAATAGTTTGCCCTAGGTATATATATTCGTCTACAACTTCGAGTGTAAAGTCTCCGATTATTACGGGAGTTGGTGCTACATGGGAATTCTACATGATTTTCGTCTTATCCATGTTCATCCTAAGACCAACTCGCTCGGAGGCTTTACTGAGGTCAACGAGCATAGTACTTAAGTCCTCCAAGGTCTCAGCCAAGACTACTATATCGTAAGCGAATCGAAGGTGAGTGAGGTACTCGCCGTTTATGTTGATACCCAGCCTTCTCCAGTCCAGAGTCTTAAAGACATCCTCCAGTGCAGCGGTAAACAGCTTAGGGGAGATGACATCTCCTTGCCTAACTCCCCGCTGCAGCAGAATAGGCTTCGAGCTCTGGTCTTGGAGTCGGACTGACATTGTGGCGCTCTCGTATAAACACTTCAACACCTGGATATAGCGGTAGTCGACTTGGCACCGTTGGAGAGACTGTAGTACTGCCCATGTTTCGATCGAATCGAAGGCTTTCTCGTAGTCCACAAACGCTAAACAGAGGGGCAGGTTATATTCTTCGGCCTTCTGTATAACCTGGCGAAGCGTATGGATGTGGTCTACGGTACTGAAGCCTCTTCGGAAACCGGCTTGTTCGGGAGGCTGGAAGTCATCAAGCCTGCATGCAAGACGATTCGTAATGACTCTTGAAAACAGCTTATAGACATGGCTCAGAAGTGAGATGGGTCGGTAGTTCTTCAATAAAGCGTTGTCACCTTTTTTGAAGAACAGTACCACCACACCTCTGTTCCATGCCTTTGGCGTTCTCCCTTCCAGTAAGACGGAATTGAACAACTTCTGAAGGGCCATAAGGATCGGTTTACCACCCGCCTTCAGAAGCTCAGCTGTAATTCCGTCTTCCCCAGGCGCCTTGTTATTTTTGAGCTGTTCAAGAGCCATTCTAATCTCGCACAGGCATCAGCCTGTGCGAGATTAGAATGGCTCTTCCGGACATCAGTCCGGGATGTCTTCTGTATAGTGTCGGGTCAGTCTAGCTCTGAGGTCTTCCGCTAGATCAACTTCGGGTCTGCTAGTTGACGTGTCCATAAAAACCCTCTATCTCACTCAGCAGCTCAGATCTGGATGTGACGATTCTACCATCCTCAGTCTTTAATTTGGCGAGCTGGCTTTGCCCAACAGACAGATCCCTTGCAAAAACTTTAGAGCCCTTGTTCCGCTCGATGGCTTCATCTATACACTTGGTACGGAATTGGCGCATATCGCGTTTGAGGGACTTAGAGATCTGTCTGTTGAGCTGTCTAATAAAATATCAATATTTAAATTATCATTTTGATTAAAATGACATCTGCATACAAGAGGCCCGTTATCAGATATGACATCGGACCTCTGTGCTGTAATCGAGAATGTTCAATAAGCACATATTTTATTATAATTATATCGACATCTTTTTAATCGATATCAAATCCCTATAACTTGCCCCCAGTTATCCCAGGTATGATGATTAAAATTGATTGAGACTGACTGAAGTGAGACTTTCCAAAATGATTTTAGTAAATCCCCTTATCTTTGATTACCTATCCAACACTATATCACCCGTTAAATGTTAAAAAAATCATTTATTTTATCGACGTGATTAATTTACATAATTGGGACCTTTCAGTTTACTAGTGCTAATTATCCGCGCACGGTTGGACAGACGGACAAACAGACATGCCGAAACTAGAAGGGTTCCTAGTTGACTACGGAACCTTAAGAAGTGGAATCCTTTAGACTTGCCGGCGTCCGGAGACTACGTCAGCAGATTACCATCAGGCCCGTATCATCATCATCATCATCATCATCATCAGCCAATTGACGTCCACTGCTGGACATAGGCCTCCCCCAGAGAGTTCCACAAAGATCGGTCGATAGCTGTCCGCATCCATTGGACACCCGCCGTATGCTTGCTTGTATTTAGCCAAAAATGTGTCAAAAATATTCAAGCAATGCTGTTTTATTAAGCGATTCTTCTCCTACAATTCCAGTATTTGCACGTTGTTAAAGAATTTGAGGACACGAATTCTCTGTTTTAATATATTTTTAGGGTTCCGTAGCCAAAATGGCAAAAACGGAACCCTTATAGATTCGTCATGTCCGTCTGTCCGTCTATCCGTCTGTCCGTCTGTCACAGCCAATTTACTCGGAAACTATAAATGCTACAGTAACGAAATTTGGTAAGGATATGTGTTGTATGAACCGCTACAGGAATGTGATACTAAATTGTAAAAAAAACCATTGGGGTGGGGGCCCTCCATACATGTAACTGAGGGATAGAATTTTTTTTTTAGTTGTACATAAGCGTGTGGGGTATTAATAGAAAGGTCTTTGAAAATGATATGAAGGTTTATACATCACATTTTTATTTAAGCAAATCGTTTTCGAGATATCAGGTCTCAAAGTCTGAAAATGTGTCCCCCCCCCTCTATTTTTTAAACTACGCGATATAAAATTCTGAAAAAAATATATGTTATGCACATTAATAAACTCTATCAACGATTTTTGGTTTGATAAAATTATCTCCTATAGTTTTTGAGGTAGGTTGATTTAACTGTATTTTTTTAATAATAAATTGATAATGGTACGGAACCCTTTGCGCGCGAGTCCGACTCGCACTTGGCCGGTTTTTGTCTTAAAAGAAGGAATTTACCGTTTGTGCATGTAATATCTTACAAACTCGACGACACGTAGAGCCCTCGTGGGAAATAGAGCAGAGTATGCTTTTAACTTCCACTGGTAGTAGGTGTTTTAAAGTAAAACGAAAATATCGCATTTTATGGAAAGTATCTGGAAAAACATTACTTTGTATATAAAATCTAGACGTAATCGTAGTAAACTAGGAACCCTTATAGTTTTGCCATGTCAGATATTGTACAGTCAAGTGCAAAAATGAGTATCGAAAGAATCCGTTCATAAATATGTTACGACGTTCTTATTACACAGAATTAGAGTGCACTGGGACATATTTTTGAACGTTTTTGTATACCCCTTATTTTGTCTTCGACTGTATAAATATAGTTGAACTAATATGAGCTCAGCTCGTTTTCTTAAAATTCCAGTAACATTGGGTTGTAGATAACAAACACTCAGTAAAAGCAGAATATAACCGCCTTAGAAAAATAGTAGAGTATAGGTGTGTATGAAAATTCCGCTCCTTGGTCATTATTATTTAGTTCGTTTATTTTGTACTCTATTGTGCAAAGAATAGATTCGATAATCTATACTAACTTTCTAAGGCGGTTATATTGCTTGTAATCTTACTTTGTGGTTTACAACCCAATGCTACTGGAATTTTAAGAGAACGAGCTCAGCTCACATTAGTTCAGCTATACCAAGGTATAAATAAGAAACGATATGAAAGTGAGTGAAACGATAAGTAGTTGGCCAGGATCGTAATAAAAGTAATAAATACAAATCCGTGACCTCTGCCTATCTGGGAAAAAGGTGTGATTTAACGCATGTAATATGTATAAAAATCAGCCGTGTGGTTGCAGTAAGAATACATTTCGCTGGCTGTGTAATTCAACCTCGTATAAAGGCTTATGAGGTTCTGCCAAAAAATATATTTCTATACAAAATGCACACATTTCATATACGAGGATGAGTCATACACTTGAGTCACACATCCATCGATTTGTCACAAACCAAACTCGAGGGCATCGTAAGAGCCGATCAAGGGATTCAAGTGTTACTTACCTTTCTTTGAAACAAAATTGATGATGGGTATCAGCGTCATCAATGATGACTGTCCACTATGATGGCTCATCACAGTGTGGACACATTACTGCGTTCCAATCCGCTTGCCCAGCGTGGACATTTAGTGGCGACTATGGACATTTACTTCCTAATGCATCTATCCTCATAGTTAATAGAAAAGGCTTACGTCCAACAGTGGATTGAAATAGGTTGATAATGAAAATGTCATCAGATTAATGAGTCAAGTTAAGAGTGAGTGAAGATATCTGTTTGTTCTCACTCCAGCACACTAAGATATCCCGAATTTCCCAAACAAACGTTCTTCATCTACCCACTTAAGTTCGGGTAACTTAAGCCATGGCAAATAGGCAAACAGGAAAATTGCCATTCGCGATGGACTCTTACAATATACTTGAGTTTCACAGTAAGATAAGATCAGTACTTCAACAGTGGTAAATATATGACTATCATGGGTCAATCTAACACAAATCATTTGTTAGCTATAAAAGATTGTCAATGTTTTATTGTTATGATAATATCAAAGTCGCCTGAAATATCAAAGCAATCAAAAGGTGGATACCAAATCAACTAATAGGCATATCTTCGAGCGTTTCAACCGCCGTGACTTCGGTAGCAGCCTTATCACACGAATCCCATGAGAGATGCAAGAACTTTTTTTGGATATCTTGGTAGACGTAGTTGACCACTACAAATATATCCAAAAAATATGAGATACCCACGGAAATCGGGTAATAATGTTGCCACCGAAGTCACGGCGGTTTAAACGCTCGGAGAAATGCCCATATAAAAGCTGTTTCTGATGCAAAAACTATCTATAGCATACACAACGCATACACAACGCGATAACGTTATGGACACTTTTATTGTTTGTGTGTAATGTTCTTAATATTAATAACTATCAGTTTATTCCTTTGGTCAGTTTTAAAGACTACATTTAAAAAAAAACTTAAAAAACAACTTGCATCATCAGCCTATGTTAGTCCACTGCTTGACGTAGGCCTCTCCTATTAAGTATTCGTATATACGCATTAGGAGGTTAATGCCCGTAATCGCCACGCTGGGCAAGCGGATTAGCGATCGCAGTAATACAAAGTACAAAAATATTTATTTCTTTATAAGTAGGTACATAATACATTAAATGGGATGGGGCCGCCCAGTAAGCATATCTGCCTGTGTTGGGAGAGAGTATTGTGTCCTCTATGATGACGCTGCTGCCCATCATCAATCTTTTATCAAAATAATGGTAGGTACGCTCTGTGCTCGCGAGTGGCTTGGCGTGAACACGGTCTCAGTGCTTGATAGTGGAGACCTATGCTCTCCGAAACATGGCGCGCGTAGTGACTAAAATACACGAGAGTTTAACCTTCCTTAGGAGCATTCCATGAAAACATGTCGTAAGCGACACTGTCTTTTCAATACTTTTGAAAAATTAAATTAGTAAGCTGAGTTACGGCATAATAATAACATATCAAGACTTTAAGATTGACAGTGTTTCCTAACAGCTAGCATATTTTATTACGGTGGGTACCATAGTGAGTCGTAAGCGACAAAAAGTAGATGTTTTCATGGAATGCTCCTTTGTATTGCTATACTATACTATTTACTTAATACGTTTATTTTATTTACTGTGGTCATGACAAGTTTTTGTCCCTTTTATACGCTTCACTTTCCTTGAAAGGTATCTTCCGAACTATCATCAATACTATCAATAGGTATGAACTGTTTTATATACGAGTAGTTTATATCTTTCTTACTTTTTGTATTTGGGTTTTTATTCGCAAGCTATTATAACATTTTTTTCTTCCTGAATTCATTGTTATTTATGATTACATATGGATGAGTCATTATTTGTGAACTTCTTTCTTGAATGAACCCCGTTATTAATGTTCGTAACTATAATAATTCAGATAAGTTTCTCGAAAACCGACTGTTAAACATTTTCACTTTTAGGAACACCCAATTAGCGTGAGAATCATCATCATAAATTGAAGAGTCAAACTCTTGTCGGCGTAACTGATGAATGTAGCTGTCTCCATCTAACTCTGTCCAAAGCCGCCTCCTTGACTTCCTTGTACGATGCAACGTCTACTTTCTCTTTTATTTGTTTCATGCAACTTCTTCTAGGTCTCCCTCTTCCTCGCTTTCTTACAATCCTTCCTTCTATTATGTTTTTTATCAAAGCGTCATGTCGTATAAGGTGGCCAAACATTTTCCCTCCTCTTTTTTCTATTATCTTTAACAAACTCCTTTTTTCATGTGAGTGTGAAGAGTGAAGCGTGAGAATAGTACATTGTGCATCAAGGGAGGTAAGCACGGAATTACTAACGAGAGTGTTAGAAGCCCGACGGCGTTAGGCGGAGGGCTTTTATGACTCGAGTTAGTATTCCGCTTACCTACCGTGATGCATACAATGTTTTTCATCACACTTGCCGACAAAAAAATTAGTTTTAAGACATAATATTGTTAAATGACGTACTGACATTTCTATTACTCCCTAGGGAATTTCACTTTTCTATTACTCCCGCTACACGCGCAAGCAATGGCGCGCATAGACAGCAAGTGAGATGAAAATAACCTTAATTGCAGTCAGGCTTGTTATAGTTGAATTATCGAGAAGATGGAATTACATTTGTAGTGGTGTTACTAAAGCAACTCTTTTAAAGTGATCCTTGTGTCTTTACAATTAGGTTTACTATTAGTCAAATAATGCCAATACATGAGTCGATAAAACACACACAATAGCACACAATACATTGTAAATACGCGATACCACTACATATGCAATTCCATCTCCTCGATAATTCAACTATACGACAGCTAAGTCCGATATCTTTAGGAGTTTAAACTTGATCGGCGTTTTTACATTATAATGTCGCTTATACTTTATCAAATGAACACCAAATTCGAGTTTTAACGGAAATTCGGTGCTTCGTTGTCGTTACAAATCTGACTTTAATTAAGGGTTATTAATCTTACTAATTAGGTATCCCTAAAAGTGAAAAAACTCAGTTATCAAATAATTATGTTATTACTCAAATTCTGAGAAAAAAAGCCTATGTTTGAATCCACGTCCTTTTTTCTATGTGACGAAGGTAGACAACCTGAGCTCAAAGCCCATCTGATGGAAAGCAGGAACTGAGGCCCATGGACATAGTGACTAAAAATCGCCTATGCGCTGCCTACCCTGAGGACTTAGATGGATTGCCTCTATTTATGCCAGTAATTACACCGGCTATCTTACCCCCAAACCGAAAAACAGCAGTGCAAACACTGCTATTTAGCGGCAGGTTAACGGGTAAGACGGTGGTAGCTATCCGGGCGGACCCTGCACAAGGTCCTACCACCAGCAAAATAAGGAAATAATGAAAACGCTGCGTTACGAAGTTTGAGGAGCTTTACTTAGATTTAAGCAACTTATAATAACAGAGAACCTAATGAAACTTTCCTCTGTAGACTGTTCAAATCTTAATCCACTTGTTCAACAAATTCAAACAAAAGCTCTAATTATAATCTAGGTTTATTTATTTATACACGGTGTTTCCTGAGCAATTGGTAACCTAGTCAATGATACTGAGATCCACCACATTTCCCAAAATGTCAAGAAAATTTGTATGGCAGTTTCCTTTTTTATTACCAGATTCCTATACATTATTGGTAACAAAAAAGGAATGTTTCATGCAAACATTCTAGGACATTTTGGGAAATTTGGTTGATCTTGCTCAGCATCATTGACTCTACCAGCCTACCATTTTTATCAATATCGAAAACGTGATGCATTATGTACAAACTGTTTGAGAAATTCTGTCCTGAGTCAGTAATAAGCTTTGCCACACCTATTTATCGGTTACTTTTTCACCGGTACAATAAATTTTACCATATCATTGGTATCGATAATAGATCACATCTATATAATAAAATTAACACATCCTTCATGCAAATGTAACATAATGGGCGCACTAATTACAAGGCGTCAACGGTGCGGTATGACGTGGGCGGCGGGGAGGGGTGATCCTACCCGCCATGCTACGCGTGATGACATTTTAAACAAACAGTTGACAGTTCGTGCGTTTTGCTAGTTATGCACGTCGATAGATGCGTAATACGTCCACATTTATTGTTAGATCTGCGGATAAGTTCAAACATTAGCATTTTAGTTTTTTTGATATCACCCAAAAAATGCTAGTAGTTTGTATTTTGGACTACTGCAACGTATGTTGATTTATTCTACTGGTGAAAAAGTAACCCTATATATTATGGTTATTAGTGATTCAGGAAACACTGTGTATATGCTTTCATCCCACTCATCAATAAACTGGCAATTATCGCGATCATGGGACGTGATCCATCATACATGAGCGCGATTAAGCAGATCAAACAATTTGGTCCGTAGAGATGCGCTGTGATATACCAGGATGCTTAGCCAAGTTGCCCATCGCTAACGCTTAATATCGTATCGTAGTTTTCCCTCTCTGTCACTCTTTCATATTAGTGCGACAAAGACAGTCAGCGGCCCTACCGCGAAAAACTCGTACGAGGATTTGTCTATCTCACTCTAATGACGCCTTCGTTTGAGTGACAGAGAAGAATCCTCGAAATTTACGAATTTTGATTTTCGTGGTAGTAGCCCTGCTGCCTTTCGTTTACGATTGACGATTAAGCGATAGCGATTGGCAACTTGGTTAAGCCCCCAGATATCGCACAAATGTGCGTCATTGTTAGCAATAATATGGACATGACTAAGTACTGATTTTTCAATCCTCAGTTAACAGTAACCGTCAAATAAATGTTAACTCTATCCTTTTTTGATTGACTGATGCCCAGCGATAAGGATGGTAATTATTATATCCCGATAAAACCGCCGAAAATCGGGAGAGTACACGTGCTTGCGTACCTGACATATCCAGACTGGTTTTGTAGGTGTACCCTCATATTTCAATACACTACATGCCTTCCCCTCGAGATAGTCCACCAACACTTTAGTCTTACATTAATCACTCATATGTCCACTAACACTATTTAATTATTTGTTGCAAATTCCTTACACTACTTATTCTAATACTAACTAGTTAAGTTCATACTTTTATTCTAAGTCCCCAGATACTTCAGGCTCAGGCTCTGACCCCTCATCATAGTCTACAGCCAGTCTCTTGGCCTCCATGTCTTGTGGCGAAGAAGGCGATCTAGCTCGTTTACTGGCTGGTGGTATGCGTTCTTGGCTCTGGTTAAAAGTATAATCCTGAGGACCAGACACTCCTATAATATCAGCCCACTGTGAGGCGGGAGGTGTAGCACATACTCGTCTACCAGTTTCATCATCATCATCACTTTCTGCAGATGGTTTACTCTCGTCTTGATACACAAATTCACTAGGAGCTCCATCTGATGTACCCTGGTGCATCTCACTCTCCTCACCCCCATGACTTTGTATCTGATTAATGTGTCGTTTGATCAACTTCCCTTCCCATTGTATTATGTACCTACAAATTCCTTGCCTCTTCTCTACAACACCTTTCAACCAGCGTGGTCCCGAACCGTAGTTCCGGAAGTACACTGTCTGTCCCGTTTGAAACGATCGAACTTTAGTATTCTCATTCTCATCACATGCAGCCACGTTTGCCTGATCCTTAAACGTCAGGGGGATTCAAATTATCGAACTTAGTCCTGAACCGCCTATTATTCAAAAGTTCTGCAGGTGTTTTATCACTCGTACTATTAGGTGTAGTACGCAAGCCGTATAATATAGTAGGTAATCTTATGTGCCATGGAAGCGTAGACTGTTTCTTCAACTTATGTTTAAACGTCTGCACGGTTCTATCCGCCTGTCCATTAGACGCAGGGTGGTATGGTGGTGTTAAGACTTGTTTAATGCCATTTGTTGATAAAAACTCTCGAAACTGCTCTGAAATAAAGCTCCTGCCATTATCACTAACCAAAGTGTCAGGCAATCCTTGTTCTGCAAAAATGTCCCTTAAAACTCTAATAAGTGTGCCCGAGCTCATATCAGCGACAATCTTAACTTCTGGCCATTTTGAGTAAGAATCAATTAGTATAAGGAACGTCTTTCCTTGAAACGGTCCAGCATAATCGACATGTAATCTTGACCATGCTCTCTCAGGCCTCAACCATTTATGACTCACTTGCGAAGGCATATTTCTGTTCTCAGCGCAAACTTCACAAGCTTTTACCATGTTCTCAATTTCTCTATCGATAGCCGGCCACCAAAAATAACTTCTAGCCATAGCTTTAGTTATTACGATGCCATCATGATTATGATGTAATTCCTGTAGAATGTATGGTCTCAACTTGACTGGTACCACAACTCGATTACCCCACAGAATACAATTTTTGTACTCTGACAGTTCATTACGTTTCTGCCAATATACTTTATACTCCGTATCTATTTTGCTAGGCCAGCCATTCCGAATCCAGTACAACACTTTGCTCAGAGTATTATCTCTAATCGTGAGTTTAGCCACTTCATCAGCCGATAGTTCCAGGTCGCTCGGGGTTTCCTCTATGAGCAAGACGCCTAAGTATTCTTCTTCTGCCGATTGGTCGCGCGTTGGCCATCTACTCAAAGCGTCAGCATTTCCAAGCTTTTTACCTTCCACGTATTGTATGGAGTAGTCATACGAGTTCAATAGCAAAGCCCATCGCAACATTCTGGGAGATATAACATTAGGAATAGGCTTCTTAGGTTCAAATAATCCTAATAATGGCTTATGATCCGTCCTGATCGTAATTTTCCGCCCACTGATAAACTGGTGGAATTTTTTAAGCCCAAATACTATAGCCGCGGCCTCTTTGTCTATTTGACCATAATTTCTTTCATGAATGTTCATGGTCCTTGAAGCAAACATCACCGGTCTCACGGACCCATCCTCCATTACGTGTTCCAAAACTGCACCTAAGCCAAATTGTGATGCATCGCAAGACATTATTATTTTCTCATTCACATCGTAATGGACAAGAGTGTCCGTGCTTGATAACATGCACCGCAACTTTTCGAAAGCCTCCTGATGTTGTCTAGTCCACTGCCATCTTATATCTTTATTTAGTAACTTATATAGTGGTTCAGCAATATTTGCTTTGTGAGGCAAAAACCGGTCATAAAAATTAAGCAATCCTAAGAAAGCCTGGAGCTCTTTAATATTACTTGGAGCCGGTGTACTCTCAATGGCGTGAATCTTATCTTCACAAGGATGTATTCCAGCTTCATCAATTAGAAATCCAAAAAATTTCACTCCGCTTACTGCAAAATTACACTTATCCTTGTTCACCCTTAACCCGGCCTCTTGTAGTTTCTTTAAAACCATTTCCAATCTCGTGTTATGTTCAGCTACATCAGATCCACTGACAACAATATCATCCAACAGTACAGCTATTCCTCTTATTCCTGCAAGCAAAGAAGACATCAGTCTCTGAAATATACCAGGACAAGCCTTAACCCCGAAGGCTAAACGTTTCATTTTGTAAAGTCCTTTTGGTGTATTTATCGTTAATAGCTGGGCTGTCGGCTCATCTACACTGACTTGAGTATAAGCCCTTTCCAAATCAATTTTGCTGAAAACTATTCCTCCTTGTACAGCTGTGAAAGCTTCATCCAGTGTAGGTAAAGGGTATGTATCAGTATCAGTTGCCATATTTACCGTAGACCGATAGTCCCCGCATAACCTGACAGTCCCATTCGGTTTTAAAACGGGCACTATAGGGGTAGCCCATTCAGAATGAGTGGTTGGTATCAATACTCCTTCATCTACCAACCTGTCAATCTCCTTAATTACTCTTTCTCTCAAAGCAAAAGGAATCGGCCGGCATTTTAAAAACTTAGGTACTGCTCCTTCTTTGGGAGTAATATTCACCATTGGGCCTCTATACTTCCCCAACCCTTCCTGAAAAACATCGCTATATTTCTGGAGCAACATTTTTATCTCATCACTCTTCATTTTCAGGTTGAACACTCCTTCCACCCGTATCCTGAAAGGTTGAAACCAATTACGCCCCAAAAGACTAGGTCCATTACCGCTAGCAATATAAAGCATAAGGTTATTTTGCAACCCTTTATAAGAGACCTGCACACTGACTTTTCCTAATATCTTTAATTGGTTATCATTCCATGTAGTCAGTTTAACATCATCCATATCTAATACAGGCAGTTTCCTCTTCCAAATGAGTCTGGCTGTCGATTCCGAAATTAGAGTAAATGCGCATCCAGAGTCTACCTCCATTTCAATCAAAGACCCTTCAATTGTCACTTTCACCATATAAGGATCAACTTTATTTTCTCTCACATGGTTTATTTCTGCATATAAGCCGTTACAGTTAGATTTAGATCCACCATCCTGCTTATTTTTGGCAAGACACACTGCTTCGATGTGACCAATTTTACCACAACCGTTACATCTACTCCAGCGAAACCTACACTCTCCTCGATGCTGCCTACCACATCTGAAACAAGCTTTATTGTTTTTATCCATTTTTAGGCTAGTGATTTTGTTTACTTCCATGGGTTCATCAATCTCCACATTTGGTTTAGATGGCCCTGGGACTATAATTATATTAGAATCGAATGTGGCACTCTCATGTGAAAATGCTATCTCTGTAGCTTGATTAAAAGTTAATTTCTGACATGGTAGCAATTTCTTTTGAACTTCTTTACTTCTTATACCACATACCAATCGATCACGTAAAGTTCTGTCCAAATCTGTAAAATTGCAATGAATACTCAATTTCCTTAAATTTGCCACATAATCCCTGATTTTTTCCCCCTCTTCTTGATTCCTTGAGTGAAATTTGAAGGATTCTACAATCTCATTTGGTGTGGGATGGAAATGAGCCTTTAAAAATTCTAAAATTTCTTTATAAGTTATGTTGCCAATACTTGTTGGAGATGCCAATGAAACAATCAAATCAAATAGTTGAGAACCACATACCGCCAACAAATTCGCCTTTTTCTTCTCCTCTTCCACAATATCATTTGCGCTAAGACAGAATTCAAACCTTGTAACGTAATTTTCCCAGCAGCCATGAGCCATATCAAATTCACCAAATTTAATACCCATTTTTTCAAATTAACACTACCAACTTCACAAATTATCACTAACACGGCCGAATACACGCTTTAACTACCGAATTTACTCGTCGCCACTATTATATCCCGATAAAACCGCCGAAAATCGGGAGAGTACACGTGCTTGCGTACCTGACATATCCAGACTGGTTTTGTAGGTGTACCCTCATATTTCAATACACTACAGTAATACTTTTAACTGACGGATACTTTTAACTGAGGATTGAAAAATCAGCCCTTAGTTGGTTGAATGAATAATTAAACTAATAATTTCTTAAAAATTGATTTCGAAACATTAAGGTGACTGTTTACAAAGATTTTTATAGTTTTAGAATTATATATTAAAATATTATCGAACCGGGTTACACACGTATTTAAGTTGCTCGACATGTTTCGACCCATTAAGAGGGCCCTCGTCCGGAGCAACCTCGGCCAAAGCCCGACGCGTACTGTGTCTTAATGGGTCGAAACATGTCGAGTAATCATCGACTTAAATACGTGAGTAACCCAGTTCGATAATATTTTAATGTTTTCATAGTTACCGTTGTCAAATAGGCAATTTCCTGAAAATGATTAAATTATTAATTATACAATCAACTTTGGAGTCATGTCCATATTATTGCGAACATTAACGCACATTTGTCCAATCTCTGGTACAACTAGCTGTTCCCGTGACTTTAGCTGCGTTCACATCATATTCACGTTCATTGCACGTAGGGCCGTTGGGGCGGAAAGGTTCTCGACTGGCGGCGGTACATGTGGGTAGGTACATTACTCCATTTTGTGGGGGACTGAACTGGTGAAGGTCGCAGGGGTCCGCTGGATGCGGGTGGCGCAGGACCGGTCATTGTGGCAATTGGGAGAGGCCTATGTTCTTTAGTGGACGTCTTTCGGCTGATGATGATGACGTCACATACTCAACCTGTTTCAGTTCGCTGCTCCTACCTAGGCCTCTCCTATAACTTCTACGTATGGACAGCGCAGGATGATGATGATGATTATGATGCACATAATCGCCACGCTGGGTAAGCGGGTTAAAGATCGTAGTAGTTTGTTCACTATGACGACGCTGCTGACGATCTTCTTTAAACGAACGGTCAGTGACACTTCAATCTCTAAATCGACTCTTACGACAAAGGGAAAGGTTGAGGTGGTGATAAAATGTATTCTTACTCCCATCAGCATGCGGCAGAATATTGCCTGTAAAAAATGGTCCATATAAACTTCAGCGCTTTAAAAATACCTATGAGTCCATCAAAGTTTTGATTGGGCATATTTTATTTGAATTTGTCAAAAATGTTGCACGGTATTTAAGAAAAGCGCTATGACAATTTGAACTGCATATTCAAGCATATGCTAGAAATGTTTTAGGCGTTTTGGTCGAATCCCCAAAAATATTTTAACTTTTTATTGGTATTTCGAATTGTTCAGTAAAGAAGTATTTTATTCAAAAAAGTATCGAAAAAATACACTTCAGTTTTTTTATTTGACGCATGTTACCCGCTGAAATCCGATGTTAAAAGCTTTCTCTTTGCTCATGGGCGCCTTGTATATGTATGATGCTCTAAAACCGTGGTCACAAACTGATTATCTGTGAGTCATATTACAAGACTATTCAGGTCGTTTTTAATTCGACCTATTGAATCAATGGATATTCTTTACATCCTTATAACCGACGAAGTTATCTTTGCTCTCAAACTCAGATACTTTCATTGACTCACCAAAACTTCCAGTATTACAAAGCTATTCACAAAACGGCATTGTTATTGTTATTACGAGTCCCACTGTTGCCATAATTCCTTTAGTCTGTCCTCGCCCCGGTTTCACTTCTGACCTAATTTCGGCATAAATAAGTGAACACCGAAAACCTCTCTAAAATGCATGGGTTTCTTGTGATTACATTTCTTGTGGTAAGTTACGGTAAGTTTTCACACAACTAAATTAAGCAACTTGATTTGTTGATTTGTGTTGTATTGCATTATATTCTTGTGTTTACTTTATTAAGAGTTTAACGTCCTTATTCAAAAACGTCAATATCAATCAATAGTTTAGTTTAGTTTATTTATTTCAGGAAGAAAATTCGAAATACAATGTGATGTCAGGGTATACAAATTTTCATCGTGATTGTCAAAATACAAGGCATATGTCAAATAATTGATAAAGAAATACATAAAATTAAACATTATTGCAAAGTCAAAATAATAATTAAATATTAACAATAATCAATTAATCAAATCAAGTCAACAAAAATGAAAATAAAATAAACAACTGAAATAACTAATCACATATCACATTTTTACTTCCATGTACTCGTTTACAGAGTACAGAGGGTTATCCAACAAAAGGTTTCTCAAGTTACGCCTAAATACTGCATCACAGGGCACGTTTTTCAAGTGTTCGAAGTACGTAGGTCCTATATACACGTGGGTTTTCCTTGAATATCAATATTATTTATTTGCTAGAATACGGTTTACATTAAGTTAGTCATATACAGGGTGTTCCACGAGCCACTGAAAACCTTGAACGGGGTGATTTGGTAGGTTAAACTGAATAACTTTTACTAATGGGGCTAACCCAGAAATCTCAAAAAAAAATTGCCTTTTTCATATAAAATGTCGTGATCAATCGGTCAAAATGTATGAAAAAGACAAATTTTTTTTTAGATTTCGTGATTGTCCCCATATTAAAAGTTGTTCAGTATAGCCTACTAAATCACCCCGTTCAAGGTTTTCAGTCGCTCGTGGAACACCCTGTATAAAGAACGGTTAGCGTATTCAGCCTGCATGCAAGCGTGCAAATTATTTAAAAACTTAAAGATAATATTATACATTATTTACAATTCCATTTTCTCGTCTCGTTCGGTTCGGTATTATCAATATGTACATACGAGTGAAAGGGACAAACAATACTCGGTTTGCTAAGTTAAGAGACGTTTATTAATAAAGGGTGTGATTAAATAGTACCACCACAATTACAATCCTAATAGCTTGTTTTACCATGGCCAAATAAAATATATTTATCCAACTAAAAATGATAGTTGTCTTTCTCTTTTATGTGCCTGGGGAGAAGGATAGTTATAAGTTTATATGACAGATACATTTATACGAGGAATAATATAAAACAGGTCGTAAGTCTGATGTAAGTCAATTTTACTTAGTTGGTACTGCCGAGATAATTTGATTTTCCTCGCATAATGCATTGTAAAATGTTGTATGTATGATGATCACTTACGTTATTTTGATGACATTTAGTATGAGATGTGGCACAAAAATCCGATCTCTGATGATGATACACATGTTCAAATGAAGGCTTTTTTCTTGCTCGTGTCGGTTTTGAAACACTCGCTTCGCTCATGTTCTTTCGTTACCGACACTCATCCTGAAAAATCCTACTTTCTATACTTGTATCATAACATAAATAACTATTTTTAGTACATATGGTGCCTTTTTAAGGCTCTAGTGCGAGAAATGTGTCATTTTACGTCAGGCCCAAAACTTCGGAAGGCCATCTGCACTAAAAAAACGTCGTACGAGACACGTTCAAAAACGAAATTCGTAACTCGTGTCGATTCAAAACACTCCGTATCGGTCGTGTTTTAAATCATCGCCACTCGTTTCGAATTACATGTTTTTCGCACTTGTGTCGTAATGTACCATTCTAACCATTAATAACTCTGTAAAAAACTAAGTTCTGAAATAGAACTCTTTAGCTACCAGTCAATAAGTCTTTCAAATTGGATTAACAACCCAGGAAATTTCATTTCCTATCTGATTTATCCTGCACGGCTTAATAATACTGATAACATCGTTAAAATGTCTATTTTTATATTCCGTTCTTGTAATATTTCAACCTACAACATTTAATGAAATAGGGGTATCAAAATTACGTTATAAAATCAAAGAGAAGAGGAATGGATAGAGATGTCTTTGTACAGTCACGTCTAATAATATGTATACATTTCGTAACGTATGTCAAAGGCATAAGGATCAAAATCGTATACATATTATTAGAGCCGACCGTATAACGGCATTGTAGAGTCACTGACCATTTTGTGATTTGATCGATGATGATGATTGCCCAGCGTGGCGATTATGGGCATTTCTTCATCAGCCTACGATAGTCCACTGCTAGACGTAGGCCTCTCCTATTAACTATGCGTATAAACGCATTAGGAGGTAATTGCCCATAATCGCCACGCTGGGCAAGCGGATTGGCGATCGCAGTAATGTGTCCATTATGATGACGCTGCTGTCCATCATCCATCTTTCATCAAATAATGGTCAGTGATACTTCAATCCCTTAGTCGACTCTTACGACAACCGCAGGAGGAGTAGGGGTGGTGACAAATGTATTCTTAATGCCGTCACCACACGGCCAATGGGCATGGGCATTTACCTCCTAAATAATGTCTATACGCATAGTTAATAGGAGAGGCCTACGTCTAGTAAAGGATTGAGAAAGGATGACGATTCATCACTAACCCAATCTCTCTTTCCAGACGACAAGAGCCCCACGGAAGAAGAAGCAGCGACAAAGATCCAGGCAGCGTTCCGTGGGCATCAGACGAGGAAGTCCATCAGTATGAAGACCAGCAAGCAACCGCAGCAGCAGCAGCAGGAACCAGAGCCAACCAGAGCTGAGCTGGAGGCGGAATTCCGAGCTGATGACAAAGGTCAGTGACCTCTTAGTATCTTCCCTTCAGCTAAAGATCCTGGCATCAGACGAGGAAATCCAGCAGTATGAAGATCAGCAATCAGCCGCAGCCGCGGCAAGAGCTATAGCCCATAAGAGCTGAGCTGGAGGCAGAGTTCCGAGCTGATGATAAAGGTCAGTGATCCCTTTAGCTAAAGATCCAGGCAGCGTTCCGCGGGCATCAGACGAGGATGTTCATCAGTATGAAGACCAGTTAGCAGCAGCGAGTTCCGAGCTGATGACAAAGGTCAGTGATCCCTTAAGATCTTCCCTTTAGCTAAAGATCCGGGCAGCGTTCCGCGGGCATCAGACGAGGAAATCTTTCAGTATGACGACCAGCAAGCAGCAGAAGCCAGAGCCCTCCAGAGCTGAGCTGGAGGCAGAATTCCGAGCTGATGATAAAGGTCAGTGACCTCTGCGGATCATCCCTATAGCTAAAGATCCAGGCAGCATTCCGCGGGCATCAGACGAAGAACAAATCTCAGTGTCACTCCCTTAAGATTTTCCCTTCAGCTAAAGATCTAGGCAGCGTATCGCGGGCATTAGATGAGGAAATCTTTCAGTATGACGACCAGCAAGTAGCAGAAGCCAAAGCCCACCCGAGATGAGCTGGAACCGGAGATCCGAGCTAATGAAAAAGGTCAATGATCCCTTAGGATTTTTTCTTTTGCTTTGAAATATAGGAGTACTTATAAATTTGCGGCGCGCGAGCCTTGAGGGCGACTCAAACGATTTTTTATTTTATTTATATTATCTATTATAAATATTAGATGTCATATACCAAAGAAAAACGACCAAGATCACCTAATGTCCGAGGTGGGGACTGACTACTGGGGAAAAATAAAGAGTACAAATCAAAATATTTATATAATAAATAATTTGATTTGTGTTTCCGCAATACGTTTATATTATCTATTTTGCCGTGTGGTGACAGTAATAAGAATACATTTGTCACCACCCCAACTCCTCCTGCGGGTGTCGTAAGAGTCGACTGAAGGATTGAAGTGTCACTGACCATTCAGCGTGGCGATTATGGGTATTTACCTTACCTCCTAATGCGTCTATACGCAAAGTTAATAGGAGAGGCCTACGGCCCTACGTCCAGCAGTGGACTAATGTAGGCTGATGATAATGATGATGATGATGATATTATCTATTTATATACAGAATTCATCCGTCAGCAGCCCGTAATAGAGGATTGTTGTACAACTTTGCAGGACTCTAGATCAGACCAAAAAGTTCTGCAATATAACGACAAAGGTCAATTTCTTCTCTTTTCATACTTTAATGCCCAAAGATCATGGAGTAAATAGGGTTTGAGCGAAAAGTCTCTGTAAGATAGAAAGCTTATAAGCTCATGCTACTCAAAGACGATAAAGATCTGTGAAAAACGTCTCTGAACTTTTAAAATTCCATGCAAAGTTCTCACCAAATCCGCTTCTGTCTACTGCAAATTGCGTTGGTACAGATCCTCACTTGGAAAGTTCCTTGAAATATTATGTAGCCCTAAGATCCACGTACTTTAACCAGGAAATTCATCAATTTTTCGTTAAACCTTGGGTTAGCGGCCTATGCCAAGTTTGTGCAAAAGGGTTTTAAGGACTACAGGATATAGAAGAGGCTTGAAGGGAAGAGCCTCGTACATACTTTGAAGGGTATATAAAATAACTCAACGCAACAACCAGTCCAATCATAGATTCAACTTACGATTTCACCTTCAAAAAGTTACGTTTTCCAAATCATCTTCCGGTATTAATATCAAAGGAGGTTAATCTAAAATAGGTGTTGGAAAACACATACTTATTCTGCTGACACGAACAGAAAAAGGCTTCGTCACACAAAGGTGATACAGGAAGCCTTTGCATCCGAAATTGTTAAGCCTTTTTGAAGGCTCTATTCCTGCCACCTCACTCTCAATTCTCAATACAATTTAGAGGATAACGTTTCTCACAGGAATAGACAAATAACAGAGTAACATTCGCTTCGTTTTTGAATGTAGAACTTTCTGTTCATTAATAAAAGTTCAAAAAGAATTTGGAATATGTACAAAATTTTGAACACGAGGACTTAGCAGGTTAAACACCGTATATCAGGTCACCCCTTGTTACACGAAGCCATATATTATATGGCCGCTTTTGCAACGAACAGTCAAGTGCAAAAATATGTATTAAAAATGTCATCTCGAAATGACTATGAACGTATTCACTTATAGATGAATTTAATAGCGAAAGGAATTCTCTAGTTAATTGACGTTATTGCCATCGCGACTGCTATGCCTAGTAATCCTACTGATAAACTTAACTATAGTAAGATAGGATTGCAACCAGATACTATTCAAAAACATTTGTAGGTTGCAATGAAATTACTCGAGAATGAGACATTTTTATAGAAGATGTTTCTCTGTTATATGTTTACTCCCATGCCAGGTTTAAGTCTTACAAAGGACACCTGACGAAATAGCATTTCACGGGATTACAAAGACCTGGGGCTTGTATTTCAGGAAAATTTCAGGATTTTGTGCATTTTCTTTATATTTGAAAGTCTTAGAGCTTTTAGCTTAAATCTAGGTTTTAGTAGAAACTTGAAGCCTGATGGGGCCTTTGAAAATGTTGATTTGATTTTAATATCAATGGCTTAAATGACTGCGATTGTATAGGATGGTATTTCAGGGCCGTCTCTTAATATCAATCACAACTTTCACGTACATCATAATAGTTGTAAATTCAGTTACACGTCAGTTATACGTCAATAAAAAAAAAACACAAATTGATGCACGACCCAACAAAATAAGCTATAATTGTCATATTGTATTTACAAAAATTGCAAAAATCAAAATAATGTTCTATATTTTGACTCAATAATTCAACAGCAATGTCTTTTTTTATTTTTATCACACTTGCTGTCTAAGTGCGCCATTCCTCCTCCTACTCCCGCTGCGCACGCAGACGCGTGCGCAGCGGGAGTAATAGAAAAGTGACATTCCCTAGGGAGTAATAGAAATGTCAGTACGTCATTTAATAATGTTATTTCTTAAAACTTATTTTTTGTCGGCAAGTGTGATGAAAAACATTGTATGCATCACGGTCGGTAAGCGGAATACTAACTCGAGTCATAAAAGCCCTCCGCCTAACGGCGTCGGACTTCTAACACTCTCGTTCGTCGTAATTCCGTACTTACCTCCCTTCCGTACTTGTCGCAAGGTTTAGTACAATTTTAATTAAATATTGACATGAGGTTCGGGTTAGGTATATCGGAATTTCGCTACAAATTGTCGTGTTTTTTGTGACAATTGTAATTTTGCTCCGCAAAAAGCAGTTTTTTATTGCTGATTTATTTGAGTTTCTGCACTACATTTTATGTTGGTCGCAAACAAACGCACAGCCCTTCCTATGGTAAGCTGTATCTGTAGCCTATAGACGCTCCCAATTGGAGAAACAGTAGATTTACAATTGTAGCACTTGTCAACGTGGTGAAATTGGAGCTAGGCTATTTTAACTCCTCATAAAAGTAAATTTAAGGTTTGAAGTGTCACATCAACAGCCTATGTTAGTCCACTGCTGGACGTAGGCCTCTCCTATTAACTATGCGTATAGACGCATTAGGAGGTAAATGCCCATAATCGCCACGCTGGGCAAGCGGATTGACGATCGCAGTAATGTAAAATAATAAATAATAATAAAATAATAAAATATGTTTATTGCCAGAAAGGGTGAGCAATTTCATCTCAAAAATGATGTTGAGGCCCCTGGCCTCTGAGCTAGGTAAAACCTGTGTTACAGAGGTCAGAGCCCTCGCCTAGAATAATGGATTTTTGTGTCTACTATTGTTTACAATTAATATGTATATAACTTAAGAATTTGAGGCCCCTGACTTCTGAGCTAGGTAAAACCTGTGTTACAGAAGTCAGTGTCCTCTCCTAGACAAGTACAAATTACGGTTTTTTTTTACTTACAAAATGTATATATTTAACTTAATGTTTATTGTGTCCACTATGATGACGCTGCTGCCCATCATCAATCTTATAGAATGGTCAGTGACACTTCAATCCCTTAGTCGACTCTTACGACACCCGCAGGAGGAGTTGGGGTGATGACAAATGTATTCTTACTGCCGTCACCACACGGCACGGAAGTGTCACTGACCATCCCGAATGGCAAATCGAAAGTAACGCATACCACAATAAACGGCAAAAACAAAGCCCATCTTAAGCCACCTGAACAAATAAAAGTAATATACCTGCCAAGTACTAACGCCCACTTTTCTCGTAACTAAAACAATAAACAGCGTCCTTTGAACCTCTCTCTTCCTTCACCACTTCAAAGTAAACTGCCTAAGCTTTAAGACTGTACTATAGTAACTTTGGAAGCGTTTCTAATCTACAATTTCTAGTGGAGTATATAATACTCCACATAAAACTTTGAAGTGGCATCGGGCCATGATATTTGAAATGGAGTATAAAAACAAATTCAAATTCGCCGTGTGGTGACGGCAGTAAGAATACATTTTATCACCACTCTACTCTTCTTGCGAGTGCCGTAAGAGCCGACTAAAGGATTAGTGTGTCACTGACCATTCTTTGAAAGGAGATTGATGATTGACAACAGCGGACACATTGCTGCGATCGCTTGCGCAGCGTGGCGATTATGGGCATTTACCTCCTAAGGCGTCTATACTTACTTACTTACTCCGTTGGCTCAGCGACCCGAAGTGGATCTTGGCCTCCGACACGAGTTGGCGCGAACGCGCCCGGTTTTGAGCAATCTCCTCCCAGTTTCCCGCGTTCAGGACGCGAAGGTCCTTCTCTACCTCGTCCTTCCACCGGTACTTAGGTATTTTGACATTCAATCTGCGACCATAAAAAGACATGCTCATCTAACGCGAGCTCAAAAATGCTCCCAAAACAAATTGTGCAAATGAGACCCGATGGGAAGGACATAGCGTTTTTTTAAGACCGCGATTTATGTTGCCAGATAATATAATAGAATATAGCTAACGTTTACGTAAATCACGTGAATACGAGTAACCAGATTCCTTAAATATTTTAATAGGTTTTGTGTCTCAATAATTCTAAAAGTAACCGATTAGGTTCGTATATTTTTGTCACTATTCGTTTGACCTTACGACAATGGCCTAATTGAGGTAGCGGCGAGCTCAGTGCTTGATAATGGAGACCTAGGCTCTCCGAAACATATCGCGCGTAGTGACTACATATGCATGAGTTTAACCGGTTAATTATATTTCAATGTATGTCTTACTATAGTTTAAATTCATTTACTCCTTTACTAATTATCCTCGCGCATACATAACAAATATCTACCGCTTCGTAAATTTTATAAAAACGCGAAACGCTCTGCTCATCGCTCCGCTTGTTAATAAGCCATCAGTCAAACCTGGGTTAGTGGAAGACAATAATAGTATTATAGACTTGGATATTCATCCCTTTTCCCGATAGGATGAGGTTACAGAAATCGAAACTAGATATTTAATATCACAGACCACATTTTGATGAAACTTATAAGACATCTTAAGGATGGCATATATGCGAGTGAGTTTAGTGAAACGTCCCACATTGTCGTTTGCCATAAAGCCGCTTTGTCAGTTTATTCATATGAAGATACAAGGAAATCTCGTCTTTATGGTAAGCGACAAAATGGGACGTTTTACTAAAAACTAACACATATATTCACTCCCGTATTACATTACTATTTTGTTAATGTATTTACAGTACTGCTTTATTACATTGTTTTCGAAAAACAATCCAATTTGATATTAAGTTGATATCGAATATACTGCTAAATATATTATACTTAACTGTCACTAGTAACAATTCTGGGTTCGAACCCTGGCGAGGACATTATTTGTATATTTCCGGAATATTTGTTCCTTCGTGGCTGTCTATGTATTAAGTATTTATATGTCCTAACTATTATACATATCGTCGCTTAGTACCCACATCATAAGCCCTAATTGAGCATACCGTGGGACTAGGTCGATTTCTGTAAGATGTCCCAAGATATTTATTATTAGTTACATATTACTTTTTGTAGGGATAAAGTTAAATAATAAATAACGAGCTAAAGTAGTTAAATTGCGCTGATAACCACTAAGCTGTGGCTACAAGCAATCAGTCAATATCACCGCGATTTACCCCATTTATAAATGGGGTGATTAAAGAACGCCTTTACCCTTTTGGATCGACATCGCTGCGAAGGTCGGTACCTATAATTGATATGAGTATAGATAGACACACGTGATCGTAAAGTGGGGTATACACGAGTAACTTGAAACGCAAATAACACAAGATCTTTAGATTTCTCTATTATAGAGCCCATATATATGGCTTTCATGGTTTTCACATATTCCAGCTTTTTAGTTCATGTAGGATATTACAATTTGGTGCCGTGACCAGGATCTGAATCAGGCATTTATATTACCCAATTACGCCGCGTAGTGGTAGTGACAAAGAATACTTTTAGTTACGGTTTTTCCGTCAAAACTGTACAAATTATATGCATACATTAAATCTAACTAACTTAACCTATATTAATGATAACTATGATAAGATACCCTTGTAATGTAATGTCGTGATACGCTGTGTGAGGAAGCCGACAGCTCTTCAGTCTTTAGTTAAGACAACCAGATTAATATGCTAAGATTATAGTTTATTACGATACAAATGTGGAGCGAAAAAAAAACATCGAAACGAGTGGCGATAAATTAAAACATGACAGAAGGGAGTGTTTTAAATCGACATTATTCATAAATTTCCTATTACACGTGTATCGTACGATATATTTCAGTAAAAATGGCCCTCTGAAGTTTTGCCCTGACGAAAAATTAACCACTTTCGCACTTGTGCCTAGAAAAAGCACCATCTGCACTGAAAAATAAGTTAAGTTTGTTAGAGTGATGCGACGCCTCTCGTGTTGCGGGTGTCCATGGGCGGTATACCTTCTGGTCGCATAATCTTTTTCAGGCTATTCTATTTTGGCATACTTTTGATCGCATAATTTGTATTAGCATAAATGTACTGTCGCATAGTAATTATTTCGGCATACTACTTTGTTCGCATATTAAAGTTTTGTAATAATTTAACTTGGACTAATTTATATTTGCCTAATGTATACTACGCATATTACTGTTTGGACTAATGGTTACTAGTCATATATATTTCGGAAGTCATAATTTTAGTACCCTATTTGTTTAACATCAATTTTAAATCAATTAACATGCATTTTATATATTGAGTATTTTACATATTTCAGAATGTTCTTTTATTCTGTTGCGGGTCTCTTGAATCTAAAATATTAAAATGCGTTAATATCTAATTTCAAAGAATAGATAAATTAGGTTAGGCTAGGTTAGTGTGTTGTCCAGGCGCGAAGCGCCTAAACTACGCAGAATAGGGGGGTGTTTCTATCATTTCGTGCAAATCATATGTTTGCTGAAATAAAAAATAAACTAACTCCTAAATTCATTTCAAATATTTTTTATATGTTGCGTGATGTTCATAGGTATACTTAGCATCTAAAATTAATTCTATTATTGCAACATAAAATATATAAATAAAATATAAACATGCTAAAAACTCATTACCATCATCGATCAGAACCTAGATTTACAGATTTGAGAGCGAATTACATAACTATTATAAGTACTACTTTGATTCATCTTCTTAATTTAGATGAAGTATTTATAAGGGAATGAAAGTTTAGTGGTTTAACAGTTTTAACATTGAATATTTATATTCACTGCAGCAAAATCTTTTTGTAAAGAAAAAAAAATCATTACCATAAACATTGTTTGCAGCAACGGAATTGGCCAGTAGGCATTGCAAATGTTATTCTATACGAAGTTACCTCTGTCCGCAATCCCCACCTCAGTCGGCTAGTAACCAGTGAACAAGTCGGACGTGTGCCATTTTTTTATGAAAAAATATATCGCGGCGGAGTTTTGGATTTGGTACAGTTTTTTTTCATTACCATTTGCACTGTTTTGATATTATTTTTTAAGTGTTTTATTGAACTGTGAATACTTAAATAATGAATATTCTATTCGAATGCTTAGTGAATGAATGGACCCGCAATTGCATTTATTTTTAAAGAGTTAATCTACAAATTCATTCATTTATTGTTAACATTCTAAAGAGAATGGTAATGAACTAAATATTATGGTAATGAATTTCAGTATTAAATTCTTGCCACCATTTTATGTTAATTAATAATATAATAATAATAATATAATATAAGCCTTTATTCAGACAATTTACATAAATTATTGAGTGTTGTTGTAATTGAATTAAAATTATTTATATTTTTGCAGTTATTTCATTTCAGACAACATCGGTTTGGTCTGTTTGCCGTTTGGCAAAGGCCTCTTCCTTCCCTTTCCATTCTTCCTTGTTTCTTGCTAGCCTTGTCCATTGTGCACCCACGAATTTAATTATTTCATCTTCCCATCTTGCCTTTGGTGAGCCTCTCTTCCTTTTCCTGTCTCTCAGAAACCACCATATAATTGTTTTACTCCATTTATCCTTATTTCGTACTATGTGACCAGTCCACCTCCATTTCAGTGACTTTACCTTGAATGAAACATCTTCGACACGTGTCTTATCTCTTATGAACTTGTTTCTAATTCTGTCTGTGTTTTATGTTAATTACCATTCTCGTTTTTTATCATGCACCTGACAGTTCAAAGTAATAAGTAATATTCAAAACTACATTTTCAGTAGGTATATTCCAAATATAACAAGTTATTCATTAAAATATCTCAAAATTGAAACTTAAACTTACGACTACGTTATTTTTTTTTTTTTGATCCATCATTACCAACATCGCATTTTCATTCCCATATTCTATACGTCATTACCATCTCTTTTGGAAAAGTCTTTTGTTAATAAATCGGTCAATTTTGCGTACAATTGAAAATGTATTATAGATTCATGTTTCTTTTTCATAGGTCTTACCATTGCCACAACAAAAAAATAAAAATAAAAAATTCTCCCAAATTCCCCCGATTTGCACGAAATGATAGAAACACCCAGGGGGTCTGCGACGCAGACCCCCGTCGACCTCACTAATGTTCCCATATATTATATAGATTATACACACTTGATTTGCCATGTTGAAACAATCGGTTTTCATGAATCGCTCACATTTTTTTATTACTCACCGTCACTTTTATTCATAAAACTAAATGTGAATCTAACGTCATTCTCCGTATACAGTAGAACGCCTGGATGCTTAGACAAGTTGCCAATCGCTAACTCTTTATTGTCAATCGTAAACGAAAGGCAGCTAACTGTAATAGCATGTCAATCATGCCAGTTGGTAGTCTAATTTTAGGATTAACTATTTGTATGCATCGTGAAATGATGCGTAATAATTATTAAGCAATTTTGTATTTATACCGTGTGATATTAGTTATTATGACGGGTATGCCTATAATGTGTATGCTTTTAAATATTATGCGTAAAAAAATATGCATAAATATGGTTCGCCTTGTCAATATTTCGGCTAGAAGACATTATGCGTAACTATATTATTACATTCATTAGTATGCATCCCAATAGTGAACCTCCATGGGCGACGTTAATTGTTTTCCATCCGGCGATTCATCTGTTCGTTTCCCACCTATGGGTGATAAAAAATAAGGGCATAAAAAAAACAAGAAAAAACTAAAGTCTATACTCAGCTTTACGCGAATGTGCAAGCCATTGGGTTAATTTACCCTTTTATAGAACACAGGGCGCGTCAATGCTTAGAATTATTAATTAATGTGGCTTTGCAGTTTATTTTACTTAGCTTGTTAAACTTGGCGACAAAAAGGGTTTTTCCGGCCATATTTTAAATATACATCACACATCATCAGCCTATCATAGTTCACTGCTGGACGTAGGCCTCTCCTATTAACTATGCGTATAGACGCATTAAGAGGTAAATGCCCATAATCGCCACGCTGGGCAAGTGGATTGACGATCGCAGTAATGTGTCCACTGTGATGACGCTGCTGCCCATCATCAATCTTGTAGAATGATCAGTGACACTTCAATCCCTTAGTCGACTCTTACGACACCCGTAGGAGTTGGGGTGGTGACAAATGTATTCTTACTGCCGTCACCACACGTAAACTTACGTTTAATTATATCCTGACGTTTCGGGCATGACGTTACACCCATGGTAATCATGCGTCATGTGGTCGCAGGTCGTGATGAGTCTACCTGTGACCACGGGTGTAACGTCGTTTCCAAAACGTCGGGATATAATTAAACGTAAGTTTATGCGATTAAGACCCGTTTGTCTTTAAAATATGAGTGATAATCGTGAAAGTTTAAATCAATATATTTTTTGCGGCCCCTCTAAAGCTCGTTCAACTGTAGTTGTCTTATACAGGGTGGAGTAAAGGGTCAATATAAAAAAAGTGCATTGTTAAGGCCTTCATCATCATCATCATGTCAGCCGAAAGACGTCCACTGCTGAACATAGACCTCCCCCAAAGATTGCCACAATGACCCGTCCTGTGCCACCCGCATCCAGCGGACTCCTGCGACCTTCACCAGGTCATCAGTCCTTGTGGGGGGCCTACCCACGCTGCGCCTTCCAGTACGTGGCCGCCACTCGAGAACCTTTCCGCCCCAACGGCCATCGGTTCTACGCGCAATGTTAAGGCCTTAATCAAAAGGAAAAACACTATCACGTCAATTGTGTTGCGATAGTTAGTCATAAATACCAAATACAACATGGTATACTTTGTCCACCCCAACTCCTCCTGCGGGTGTCGTCAGAGTCGACTAAGAGATTGAAGTGTCACTGACCACTATTTGATAAAAGATTGATGATGGACAGCAGCGTCATCATAGTGGACACATTACTGCGATTGCCAATCCGCTTGCCCAGCGTGGCGATTATGGGCATTTACCTCCTAATGCGCCTATACGCATAGTTAATAGGAGAGGCCTACGTCCTGCAGTGGACTAACATAGTCTGATGATGATGATGATGATGATGATGATGATGATGATGATGATGATACTCTGTCGAACAACCTTCGGCAGTGATAAAATGAAGATTCGTATTGTCGATGAGCCATAGAAAATTTGAATTTTTCGCCCTTTTTGACGTCAATAGTAGATTACATGCCAAGGCCGTTTAAGTGGGAAACGTCTCGGATGACGGTGATATTGTAGGCCGAGGCCAACAAACATGTGATCCGAGGCTTTCCCATTTAACGGCTGCGGTGTGTATATTATTTTTCTGCTCAACGAAGCCAGCAGGCGGCAACTTAGTTTAGAGCAGCGGCCGGCAAAGTGCTTTTTGCCGACCCGAGGGCAGAAAATTTTATTTTCATTAAAGGCCTCCATTTATTTACCTAAATTTTTTTGCAATCGACCATAAAGATCATTGTGATCCTTATAAGCACACATTCTGTAACGAATTTTGATTAGGAAAAAGTAGGGATAAAACACGTCCGTATTAGATGCATAGACTGGCAAATCCCCCACGGAAGACCAGCGCCAGGGTCCTCAAGGGTCTCTCGGCATGAAGCTGAGTGTGGACCTTTTCAGTTACGCTGTATAAATGTGTACCACTGTCATTGTAATTAAGTTAAGTTTAAATAATTAATTTACTGTGGATAAACTGCAGAGCAATGTCAGAAATTTTGAACAACATTATGCCAAAAGATCTTCTACAACATTTTCAGTAGTGTCAGCTAGAACATTTCAACGACAAACTAAGTACCTACGTAACTGATTTGTAATTAGACTTACTGAAGTGTAATTAGTGGAAAATATAGTTCTATATCCTACTAATATTACGAATGTAGTATAAGTTCAAAGTATAGGCTAGGTACCTAGTGACATAATTAATTTATAATTATATTAAATAATTATTAAGCGTTCTGAATAAAGTTCTATTTTATTCTATTCTATTCAAAAAATAATAACAGCAGGCTTAGCCAAGGTTTTCATTCTGAAATCGTAACGATAAGTAAAGAATGACCATTTCTGTAAAATATTATGGTCTCGTGATTTATCGCTTATCGGATATGTTTCGCTTATCGTACATGTTTGCAGAATAGCGACTTGACTAGGCCTGCTATGGAGGTTTCGCGAACTCCCCGCATTGGTCTAAATTCTCTTATCCAGTAGGGTTTCAAATATTTTGACAGGTGTGTTACCATGTCCGAAAGTTAAGGGTTTTCTGTACATGGTTATGACAGGTATATAGTTATTTTTGGGCCGTGCAGCAATAGCCGTACCGTGAATTGGAAAGTAAAGGATACGTTAGATTTTACTCGATACCGTAGAATGGGATGACTTTAAAATGCAGGGGCGACTTTGAAATCTTACCCCCGTACTCGTATTCATAAACGTTTGTTAACTTAACAAGTCGCTAATAATTGTTTGTCCCTTTTGCTCTTATGAACACATTGTTAAGGCCGAAAGTGACAAACAATTATTTGCGGCTTGTAAAGTTAGCAGACGTTTATGAATAAGGGGGTTAGTTTTTAACTCTGACTGTATAAGTTTTTGCGCCATATGTCAGTTGAGTCTAATCGGATTTTTATTGAGGCACTTTATAACCTAAAAAGACTAATAAATTAAATTCAATTGACAACTCTATGGCCATTGTTCATCTGTCAAAGTAACCCCATTTATTACTAAAGTCACCCGTTCTACGGTACGTAAAGCAGGCCATCACGCTCGCTCCAATATGTCAGAGCGAGCGCGATAGAATGCATTACATATCGAGTAAAACCTAACGTATCCTTTACTTTCCAACTCATGGAACGGCTATAGTAAATCATTATAGTACATTACGACACAAGTTATCCGTGCGGTGACGGAGTAAGAATACAAAAATCACCGCCCCTCTCTTCCCGTGGGTGTCGTAGGAGTCGACTAAGGGAAATACTGAGTATCCAGCTTCTCAGCCGGTGGTAGGGTATTTTTACTAGTACCCGCCTGGTTGGCTACCACCGTACATTTGGTGTAAACGCCCGTGAAATGACTTACCTTCGTGTTTGCCGTGTTTCGGGGTCAGCCGGTGTATTTACCAGCATCTAGCGGGCCAGCAAGGCGGTGGCAACTAACAGGTTACTGATTGTCTCCTGTTCGTTGCCGCCGCGATTTGGGCTCTACTTTCACTTACGATCAGGTGGAGTGGAGCCACTTTGTTGTGCCAACATAAAAAAAAAAAAAAAAAAAGTGCGAAAAACATGAAATTCGAAACGATTGGCGATGTTTTAAAACACGACTGATAGGGAGTGTTTTAAATCGACACGAGTTACGACTTTCGTTTTTGCACGTCTCGTACAGTCAAGAGCAAAAGTAAGTGATCATTCTTGTTCGATTATAGACCTTATTCCATTGTGATAAGGCACAAGGTGATCACTTACTTTTGCTCTTGACTGTACGACGTTTTAAGTTTTGGACCTGACGTAAAATGACATACTTCTCGCACTAGAGCCTAAAAAACACACCATCTGTACTAAAAATATCATTATAATATTATACTTTACGCTCCACTTGTTCCCTCGTTAACTGAGTCTATATTTCGATATAAAACTACATCTACTTAGCGATCAAAGTCTCTCATATTTCAAGTTGATCTTCAAAGGAGGTTTAGGACTTTGATGTCTCCTCATTATAAAAGCCTTATTAAAATAACATTTTCTTGACTTGAAGTATGCATTGGTAGTATCTATACTAATGGGAGTAGTTGTGACGTAAAATTCGTTTGCAATTCATTAAAAAAAATTGCTGGCCGTCTTACCCGTTAACCTGCCGCTAAATAGCAGGGTGTGCACTGCTGGGTTTCGGTTTAGAAATAGAAAATAATTTAGATAGAGGCAATCCATCTGAGTCCTCAGGGTAGGCAGCGCATAGGCGATTTTTTTCCTATGTCCTGGGCCTCAGTTCCTGCTTTCCATAAGGAGCTCAGTTGTCTAACTTCATCACATTAAAAAAACGCAATTAGCAGAAAATATTGAAAATTTTATAAATAACACGTGGAAAATGTTTTAAGAAAAGAAGGTAGCTTTAGATTTCCTGAGGTCTTAGTATGGAATTTAGGCTTTTAATGGAGGTTGCATATACGCGAGTAATTCTGTCTATGTATGTAAGTATCTATCTATTATAGTATGTATATATCGTCGCCTGGTACCCACATCATAAGCCTTAATTGAGCTTACCGTGGGACTAGGTCGATTTGTGTAAAGATGTCCAAAAATATTTATTAAATATTAAAATATTATTATTAAATAAATTAGAATTTAAGTAAAGATTTCTTTACGGTAGGTATTATGTAACTAAGTATCTACGGCCGAATGTACTCATAGCTGAAAATTCCATCAGATCCTATTTTTTTTTTCATTTATTTATTCAAAATAAAAATCTTAGGTCTAGGTACAATGGTTAGTTGGGTTAAATTAAAATGTGTTATCATTACCACATTTTAATTTATTCTTGTTCAAGATAAATTAATTATTGAATTATAGAGCTCATGTTCCAGACAGATTCAAAAAAGTGTATTATGTAAAATAAAGTGTGTAGTGTATATACACAATATGTATACTTATACTTACGCACTTATATCTGCATTCGTAAAGACACTTTTAAAATGCTAACTCCAGATAATTACACGGTCTTTCTAATAAAAAGGAGGGAAAAAAGGTCTCAGCTCGTAATGTTATGACTTCCTATGCAATGTAATGTAAAAACGTTGGCATCTGAATCGCTGGCATCGACTCTTGAATATTAAAAAGATAACTTGTGAAGTATTCACGTACTTTTTCGTAACAATTTTTTACGAACTTTGATGGAGTTTGAATGAAAATGGGACATTGTTCCGTCGCTACAGGGCTCGGTAAAATTAAACTTTAATTATGCTAATACGTCTGGTTGACGTAACTGAAGACCGAAGAGCTGCACGCATTAGTATTGTGATACAGCGAGGAAATGCCGCCAGCATCCTCGGAACAATGCCACAAGGGCCAATCTTAGATATAGGTTAGGTTAAGTAGATTAGTTAGATTTAATCTATGTACAGTCGAGTGCATTAATATATAGACACATTTGTAAGGGATCAGTATGGAGAAGTGTATATATATTAATGCCCTTGACTGTACATAAATTGTAGTTTAGAAAATTATGCTAAACGATATTTTCTTCGGTTACCGCGATGATTAGTTATGAAATAAAATAAGTTAAAATAATTATATCGATATGTCGGGATGTGGTTTTTAATCGATATACTCAATATAATCCGTTTTAATAGTTTTATTTTATTCTAAATTTCTAAATGCTTAAGTCAGTTAAAATCTGTAGTTTGAGAGTGTTTGATATTAGTGGGTAAATGAGCATTCCTTTGCAATTAAAAGTACTAGATATGATACACCAAAGAAATCAACTTGAGCTGGTCTTTTTTTGGCTTGACGTCATTCTTTCATTGAATTTAAAGTCTCGAGGCCTGACCCAACTACTACCTAGGCTCCAAGAAACATGTCGTGCGTAGTGACTAATAGTGAATACTCGAGAATTTATCCGTTTAGTTATATATACCGTGCTTTCAATTCTATATTCAAATAGGCCTTGCAACAAACTGAGCACTTTTCAATCTTTATAAGCAGTTTCAATTAAAGTATTTTATTTCATCGACGTTTGTCATGAACCACGCTGCATTTCAAGATGCAACAGTGTCGTAATTTCAATTCTAATAATGAAGCAGTAAATTCAAAATAGAAGCAAGTTTTTATTTTTTTGGCCATCAACAGCAGTACATAAGAAATTTACAAAACTGAGTGTACAGTAAACAAAGCCAATAAAAGATGTCCATAAAAATACAATGAACATGCAATAACAAGATAGAGCGTTGTTCATGATAAGCAACGAATATTTTAAAACTAAAATAAAATATGTCAAATAATATCAGGATTATAAAATGAAATTTTCCTAACTAGTGCGTAAATTTTTCTTTTTAAGGCACTTGTAATGAAAAAAGTCGTTCGATACACATGTAAAAACTTCTTTTAACTCGGGTGATTGTCGCCGTCGTTTCACTTGGTCTCCAACTTTCACCCTCGTCGAAAAAACATTTTTTGCACTTGCATCGAAATGTACTATTACCTCCAGTTCTAACCCTACAAGTTCTTTTTTTATACAATGGTCCGACTATGTATAAGTCGTACCAGTGAGTCCAGTCAGTAAATTATAATTATTATAAAACTTCTTCACGGGTCAGAGGTTTAGAGTTAGGTACATTCTGTGACATCTTTAAATTCACAAAAAAACACATCAATGAATGAGTTAAAAACAATTCGCAAAAATAAGAGCCGGCACCTCATTACTTATGTTCCACGTTGTTTAATGAATCATATTTGTGGTTTCCAGTGTCTTTCTGACCCAATAACCTAATTTCGTAATGTAAAAACAAGTCCAAACGTCCTTCAAGAGAGAAAAATAGGCAAACTACCAAAATGACAGTACTTGTGAAATTTATGATCGTAGTTGTTAGCGAATTGACATCATGCCAGGGATATTGCGTATGGCTTTTCACAGAAAGCCAATATAAGATGAGCTCAAGCATTTATTATTCCCATCACACATCAGCAACCTCTCTTAGACCACTGGTGGACGTATGCCTCTCCCATTGACTATGAGTGTGGACACATTTGGGCCATTTTTTTTAAAGTTGGCCTCACCACTTTGTTATATGATTCTTTATTTATGTTTTGTATGATTTCTACTCAGATTCGTGAACTCTTTCGATCCCAATAGGATTTTTTTTTTAATAAAGAAAGTCGAAGATAAGTTTAAATGAAATTGCTCATGAAGCAATGTACAAGTATTATTTTTTCCATTTATTTTGGGGATCAACAGCAGTACATGAGAAATTTACAAAATTTAGTGTACAGTAAACTTTGCAAAACATTCTCAAAATTGCGGGAATACACTCGGAAATTTCCGAGAACTTTCATGAGGATTTAAGAGTAAGTTCTCATTGAGAGTGTTTCCATCAGAACTTATAAAAAAACCGGCCAAGTGCGAGTCGGACTCGCGCGCAAAGGGTTCCGTACCATTATCAATTTATTATTAAAAAAATACAGTTAAATAAACCTACTTCAAAAACTATAGGAGGTAATTTAATCAAACCAAAAATCGTTGATAGAGTTTATTAATGTACATAACATATTTTTTTTTTAGAATTTTATATCGCATAGTTTAAAAAATAAAGGGGGGGGGGGTCACATTTTTCATACTTTGAGAGCTGATATCTCGAAAATGATTTGCTTAAATAAAAATGAAATGTATAAACCTTAATATCATTTTCAAAGACCTTTCTATTAATACCCCACACGCTTATATACAACTAAAAATTTTTTTTTATCCCCCAGTTACATGTATGGAGGGCCCCCACCCCAATGGTTTTTTTTACAATTTAGTATCATAATCCTGTAGCGGTTCATACAACACATACCCTTACCAAATTTCGTTACTGTAGCATTTATAGTTTCCGAGTAAATTGGCTGTGACAGACGGACAGACGGACAGACGGACATGACGAATCTATAAGGGTTCCGTTTTTGCCATTTTGGCTACGGAACCCTAAAAAGTGTAATGAAGTGTTCTGTTTCACAATTCAGTAAACAAGGCATAAAATATACCTTAAAAAGTATACCTTTAAAAATTGCTTTGCCAATATAACAAACTGTTTCGCAGTTTGGCGAAAATATTGTTTAGGATATTATATAATGTACAATAGTTTTGGCATGAATAGATTACTTGTAAAATTTAAACTGCCGAGAACATTCTTCATAGAAGTTTCGCAACGTATGAAACTTCACCTCGCTGCATTGAGACATGAATAGCATTGTACCGAGAATAAGTTTCATATGTTGCGAAACTTGCATAATGTTCTCGGGAATCTCAATTTAACAAATAATCTAATCAAGCCGTAGTATATACATGGCTTATGAGTTATATTCACTGGCTTGTGTACTTATTTGCAATTTAAAATAATTATTTATACCACACACATGTTTGTAAGTTCTCATGGAAACATTCCCAATTCTCATGAAAATTCTCAGAAATTTCCGAGTATATTCCCGCAATTTTGAGAATGTTTTGCAACTTGTACATTGCTAGTCATGAATAGCCAACCTTGGGAGTAGTCCAACCAGTTTGTACACGTAGATTTGTCTTAGCTTTGGCCAGCTGTAGGAATAGTATTGATTTGTGAGGCGACGCGCCGTCTAGGCCAAGGGGCAGATACACAGGATAACGGCTGAAGGAAAACTGCCTTCGAGTAAATGTTACAGAAGTGACGATTAATGTCAAATAAATAAAGGGAAATATTACACAAAAATACCTAGTAAATGGGGAAGCTTAAATAAAGATTGTGTTGTGGGTATTAAGTGACGATATACAAGATAGCCAAAAATTAAGTGTACCTAAGTCTCAAAAGGATGAATATAATTTTGAAAACATCTGAAGTAGAGGTAGTAGCTTAGTAGTAATAGTTTAAAAAAAACTTATTTGTAGAAATTCCTACATAATATGTAGTGGTGGGCCGTATGGGGACGGCAGTAAGAATACATTTGTCACCACCCCAACTCCTCCTTCGGGTGTCGTGGACTAAGGGATTGAAGTGCCGCTGACCATTATTTTACAAAATATTGATGATGTGTGGTTGTAAACACACAATACCACTATACCATCATCAGCCTATGATAGTCCACTGCTGGACGTAGGCTCTTCTTCTATTAACTATGCGCATAGACGCATTCGGATGTAAATGCCCATAATCGCCACGCTGGGCGAGCGGATTGGCGATCGCAGTAATGTGTCCACTATGATGACGCTGCTGCCCATCATCAATCTTTTACCAAATAATGGTCAGTGACACTTCAATCCTTTAGTCGACTCTTACGACACCCGCAGGAGGAGTTGGGGTGGTGACAAATGTATTCTTACTGCCGTCACCACACGGCCTTATTACAATTTATATAAATTAATATTTAGTTTATAAATAATTTTCACAATTACTTCAGTTTATTTATAATTTACATATTCAATAACACAAGGTAACCTATTTAAAAATTAATCTGCTTTGTTTGACACAATCAGATATTTGGAGGTTGAAATGTGTACAGCAAACACAATGTATATCACGAGAATGAAATTAAATTTTACGTTAATAATACTGAGAGCTTTGTTTTTGAAATAATGAAATGTCAAGTTTAAAAACGTTGGACTACAAATTATTGTGATAACAAGTAATAACAACACACAAAAGAAATAGTCTTCAGTTAAAAATAGTGCACAATACATAACATTCATGTGAGCCAGTACAAAAACAGTTTTATTGCCTTTAGTTGAGGCTTTTTGAATGTACCTTTATTTCTCATTTCATTTTCTTTTTCCTTAGTGGTTTATAAACCATGTATAAATACAGGATGGAAATGAGTATGCCAACAAACTTTACTCGTACATTTTTGTCTTCTAAAGATGTAAAAAATACGTATTACATGAGTAGTTTGTAAATTATTTTATTTATGTTAAATAAATAAAATCGTCAGGAAAGAAAGATTTGATTTGAGAGGAAAGAAAGAAAGATTTTGAAAAAAAAAAATTGTTACTGGTTTTTGACGTAGTTTTTTCTCATTATTTCTAACGATGATAAATGGATATGCAGAGTTGGGCATTTCGTAATCAATTCCCGATTACAATATTACTTGGTTTTACTTTGTAATGTACTTATGGGTATCTGATATCTAGATTAATGTATTGTTTATATTTGTAAAAATTGTTTTAAGTATATAATATTTCGTTTTAATGAAATGCCCATTTCTCGAAAGCTTGTAACTTGTAATACAAGCGGAAGTCCTTATCCAATTAATAGTGTCAAAAAGAGACTTCCACTTGTATTACAAGTTACAAGCTTTTGAGAAATGAGTCCCAGAGCTCATGACTGTGTGAACTGTATAACTTAAGACAATCTTAAGACCTTATTTTACAACATGAATCGCAATAAATAATTTGAATTTGAATTTCCCAGCAACTTTACGCTGACGATTCTCTTGGTAAACCAAAATTTACCTCATTATTTGCCAATCCTTTTTTGAGTTAATTAGCAGTTTCCAACTAGATTATGGTATGGAATTACAAAAGTTAGAATTGACAAGTGATGAGAAGTGATAATATTTGGCAACCTATTAAACAAATAACTTTGTTAAATAGATCGCCAAACATTTCGATTAACGAGTTATTCCTTAAAGACATTCAAATTAAACAGTATTTTATTGTAATTTGTAAATACTATTGTAGAGTAATTGTTGCAAACAAAAAATAATTTAAGAGCTGTGAGAAAGGTATTTTTTGCATGAAACTGGAGGCAAACAGCCATAAACAAAACAAATTGGCAATATTCTTTTCTTCAAGATTTTTGGAATCAGACGATAATATAAGTACCTACCTTAAGCATGGTAAAAGTAAAGGCAAGTGAACTTACTTTGAAGAAGCCCTTTTAACGAATCACCAATATCTGTATCCTAGCACTCCTACCATTTTTATCCATTTATTAAATAAATTATAAATAAAAAAATTAATATTTCACGATTACATTTATTTACGTTTAATACGATTCATCATCCCGTTTTTAATACGCTATCTGGAACCCAAGTTCCATTGGCATCTGGCATTATTTACTTATAGATGTACGCAGAAAGGTTATCATTTTACCACATTGACTGAATATTACGCTGGTAACTTTGTTGTACAGACCAAGCGACCGGTAAAATTCTTAATCCCATCTCATACACCAGCAAGTGTATTTTCAAGTTTTATTATTTTTTTACTTCAGTTCACATTTAGTTCTATTCACTTTTGTTTATCTGGACATCTGAATACATAGGTATGTATAGGAACAATACATCATACCAAGCATTCCACTACTAAAGTACAAATTTAAAAAATGCGATTTCTTCTTCCCGCAAGATACGCTTTCACGCTTAATTTTGTCTGGTCCCTATAAAATCGTATTAACGGGGTTTCACTGCATGTACCACAGATTGCATCAAATACTACCCTAAAAATATTACTACAAACGCAAGCTCTGTTATTACCATGATGTGGTAACTGCGCTAATAATACTTAACTGCTTATTTCCACATTTTATGCACCTTATATCGTAGCAATAAAGTTCATAATGAGTGGTTACAAATGTACTATGAATATTCAGCTGAATTCAGTTCATTAGTACAATCCAGTTTAAGTTGCATTCAGGCAAATTGGAATTAGTGATTATTCGGCGGAATAAAGTCGGAATTATCGTTATTCGTTTGAATGTTTGTAATAATTAATAATAGTTGATTTAGGATTCAAAAGAAAATAAGCGAACTGGCATGTTTTCTTTTTTTATGTAAAAACCAAATCGAAGAAAATATATGTGTTCGTTTTTAGTAAAACGTTCCACTTTGTCGGTTACCATAAAGACGAGATTTCCTTGTATTTTCATATGAATAAACTGACAAAGCGGCTTTATGGCAAACGACAAAGTGGGACGTTTCACTAAACTCACTCACATTATGTCGTATTTGTTATGATATTCCTTTATTTATCTTGCTTCTTATGTTAGGTTTTTTTAGCCTGGTTTAGAGGCCTCCCCTCTTTTCCTCCATTCGGCCCGGTGGTCACAGTTCTTCCGCCAATTTGGATAGAATGCGTCCAGGTCGTCCCGCCATCTCCTTCTCGGTCTGCCAATGTTAGCTTAATTTACAATATTTCTATAAAAGTAAAATTATTCTACACTCGCGGTCAATGTTAATAACTTGTCATTTGCTTAAGATTAGTAATAAATAATGTCATGTTGTATATTAGTGTAAGAATGTTATTAGTATAAGATTGTCCATGTATATCTTAAGTCTTCCTGTAGACAAACTGTCTCAACAGTTTTACAGGACTTTTGTTAATTTTAGAACTATGTAGTACTCTTACTAAATAATAAATAAATAAACAAAATAAATGAATACGGGTCAGGTGGATTTTTTTTATAGAAAATACTGGAAACATGCTGATTACAAATATTTAAAATAAATATTTATAATACAAGTGGAACCGTTTTTAACATCAGATTGTATTGGAATTTCCCTGAAGTTTTCACCCGATCCGAAATGCACGGAACTTAATCGTCAGATGACTCCGTAGATATAAAAATACCAACTCGCGATTAAAAAACTCGATTTACCATTGATTTTAGGTGGTTTTCTTAAACGGTCTACATTTTTGTCTATACAAACCTACCTAACCACAATTTTGAATTTTTTTTGGGTTTATTTAAAAATTTAAGGGAATTCCAATACAACCTGATTTAAAAATAGATTTTACCTACACTATAAATATTTTTTTAAAATATTTGAAGTCTCCATGTTTGCATTTTTTTCTTTGAAAAAAAAAACACCTGACCTGTTTTCATTGCCAGTGTGTATACCAGTAATAAACCCGTTTTCCGGTATTAGGTTTACTTTAAGCTTGTTCAGATAGGATGTGCCTATTGATATTCTATCAATGTGATAATTACCATGATATTTATCAACCCTTCTTACGCTCCCAAGGGTCTAACGCGCGTCTAACTAAACACCCTCACTCAATAACACACTATCAAAATCAATTGAGGTCGCGTCGTGACCCAATTGCGAGGTCGGTCTAAGCCTCAAAGGAATTTGTCATAAAACGTGGGAAGTTATTTTGATGTCTGTGGCACTTAAGATCTTTTATGAGGAGATGGGTTCTGATCACAGATTCCTCACGTGAAGACACAGCATAAATTGCCGTGTTTTAAAGAATTCGCTGCCAGAAGGCGGAGTACCTAATAGGAACAAATGAGGAGTGTCTTTTCAAAAAGGCTTATTTCAAGTCTGGCAACAAGATTTTTGCTGTTTTCTTAAGATATCTAATCTCTACTGACAAAGTGGAAATAAGCCCTTTTGAAAAGACACTCCTCAAATGTTTATATGAAGATGAGCAGTGATTATGTAGTTTTTGATGAGTGAGGTAATCTTGTGAAAAATAATAATTTAGTGCTAACTTTTACTAATTTAGTGCTTTTGTGAAAAATAATAATTTAGCTTTTGAAAGCAAAAGCATCATCAGCCTATCTCAGTCCACTGCTGGACGAAGGCCTCTCCTGTTAACTATGCGTATAGCATTAGCAAGTAAATAGCTATAATCGCCACGCTGGGCCAGAATATAGCGATCGCAGTAATGTGTCCCCTATGATGACGCTGCTGCCTGTCATCAATCTTCTATCAATGAATGCTTAGTCACTTCAATCCCTTCATCCCAATTCCCGCAGGAAGTGAGGTTGTGACAAATGTATTCTTACTGCAGTCACCACACGGCTGCGAACAAAATGCACAAATATTCTTATAGGTACCAATATTGCGACCAAATATTGATCTTAGAGGATATGAGAAAGATCTATTTGATTGCGTTTTTGTTAGTTGCGTTTAGATTTTATGTTATTTACAACCTCCGTAGCCTAGTTGGTAGTGCCTACGAAGCTGGAAGTTTCGGGTTCGAATCCCGACAAGGGCATTATTTGTGTATTTTTATCACAAATATTTTTTCCTTGGTCATGGCTGTCTATGTATTTAAGTATCTATATGTATCTATCTATTATATATATCGTCGCCTGGTACCCCACATCACAAGCCTTAATTGAGCTTACCGTCGATTTGTGTAAGATATCCGAAGATATTTATTTATTTATTATTTATTTATAGTTGCGTTCAGATGATTATGTTATTTACTATAAATAAAAATAAATATTAGAAGTCATGTACCAAATAAAATTTAATATATAAGTTAATAAGTTTGGGAATCGAACCCACGTGCCCAGCTTCTGCGATTAACACTTTTATTGCGAACGAGTGCTACGCGCTACGCTCGTAGCCGATCCCGTCATTTTTCCGCTTTGTAGCGAAAATGGACCTCCTACAGAGAACTCCCCTCGGGAGTTCCCCGCGCTCAATGTGTTAATGCCTACACCACTTGGCCACTTGACTATGCAGACTCTAAAAGAGGCAATCTGTAGTCGTCACTCTGTCTGCCTTATAGTAGACATACCGGCGGCACTCGGTACGAAACTCATAGCGGTTATAACCTTTTGAGACAGTGTGCGAGGTTGTTCGGTTATAAAATAAATCACGAGATATTTTCGTCATGGGCTGTTAGGCGTGTCAGAGTGAGGTAGCCGTGTTTTCTTGTATACTGCTCGTCAATAGAAAACAAAAAAAGTGTAAACAAACCTAAAAACTTGCATTATGCCATAATCACGCACTCTTACAACATAATCTTGGTTTTGTTTCGACTTTAAAATATTAAACCTTGAGTTTATATATTTTTAGTTAAAATTATTGATATCTATTAGTGTCGTAAAAATATATTTGCGAATGTGTTTCACGATATGCGTCAAAGACGTCAAATGACGTCAAAAGTCAGCCATATTTGGATTCTACTGAAATACATCAAATAATCTAAAATCAGTAGCACATTAAATGGAGCAACATACAAACCAGTATCTGCGATCTGACGAGGGCGCCACTATATACGCGTATCAAACTACCACTTGATCTGTAAAATTATTCATCACAATGCAAACTCTAAAAGAGGCAATCTATAGTCGTCACTCTGTCTGCCTTTATAGTAGACAGACCGACGGCACTCAGTACGAAACTCATAGCGGTTATAACCTTTTGAGACAGTGTGCGAGGTTGTTCGGTTATAAAATAAATCACGAGATATTTTCGTCATGGGCTGTTAGGCGTGTCAGAGGGAGGTAGTCGTTTCTTGTAGATTGTGCTGCGATGTGACTTTCAATTTTCAATCTTACAGGGGGTATACCTGTACAGTCGAGTGCATTAATATATAGACACATTTGTAAGGAATCAGTATGGAGAATTGTATATATATTAATGCCCTTGACTGTACGATACCCTGTAAGACGCTTGACGTAATCTTGACATAGTGACTCAGGAAACACCCTGTATAATACAAAAGTTATTTACCTTGGGGCTAAGTTGATCTATTATCCCTGTGTGTTTATTCATTATGTCAAATTGTTTTCATTTTTAAAATTTTATTTATCTTAACGATACCCCTACCCCTTAAGGTTTTGTATAAGTTTTTCATTCTTACAGACCCTATCTTCATGTCAAAAAGAATAAAGATTAAAGATGGCGGTATTGGGCTATTTGGGCGACCGGTTCAAAACAGAAGCCAATTGTTTTTCACATACTCGTAAACTAGTAGATTAAATGTGATCCGTAGCTTTCCTATTTAACCGCCGAGGTGTGTATACCATTTTTCTGCTCAACGGAGCCGGCAGGCGGCAACTTAGTTTAGCGCAGCGGCCGGCAATGTGCTGTTTACCGGACGGAGGGCAGAAAAATTATATTTACTCAAAAATAACAGAATGAGCTCAAAAACGTATAACCACTGTTTCTGTTACATTCTGTAGTCCTACTGGCCTACTGTCTAGTCTGTATTTTTATCTACCTAACATCATTATTTTCTCATTTATTTCTGGTTTCTTATATTTATGCAAACTTTTCAAATTGCCGCAATATTTGTCAGATGATACGAGAAAATCCTATCCGAAGATTTTTCTCTTTATTTTCCTCCACTTCTAAGAAATGGGATTATGTGTAATTGACGCTTGAGATATGCTTGTTTGATTTCTAAATAAGTGAACAGGAAAATATTCTTACTTTTTTTTTAATGTACTTTGTGTTCCATTGTTACATTTTTTTTATAAATTCGAGCGTTTATCAAAAGGCATGATGATCAATTGCTTTTATTTTAAAGATAGATAAATATTCAATGGATTTGCATAAGAAATTAAGGAGCACGTTTTTCTCAAAATAATTTGAGTCTTCCCACAATAGTACCTACATTACGACATTTACGACACAAGTGCGAAAAACATGAAATTCGAAACGAGTGGCGATGTTTTAAAACACTCCCTGTGTTTTAAATCGACACGAGTTACGAATTTCGTTTTTGCACGTGTCTCATTTTTTAGTGCAGATGGTCCTCCGAAGTTTTGGCCGTGACGTAAGATGACGCACTTCTCGCATTAGAGCCTAAAAAAGGCACCATCTGCACGAAAAAAATATGTAGAGGGCAGCACAGTATCTCTTACGCCATACGCCCCTATTTCAAATTTGTAAAATATCACTGACGTCACAGGCTACTATTGGACGGTCAATGTGCTTGTTTGCCACCAACATACGATTATTACTAATAACGTTATCCCATACATTTTATGTGATTTCCTATAGAAATTATATGTACCCTTCAGAAGAATGAAGAACTCACGTACCTTCTAATAAAATCAATTCATCAAAAAATCTCTTTGGCCTAAAACAAAAAGGAAATCCTCACATTATCATACTAGAATAAAAAAATTCCGACCTTATTTCCTCGTTTCAACTTGAGGAAATCCACATTCTTAATGATACTCCATTTATCGGAGATAACAAATTTCATTTTGCTGCTCGACAAATTTGTCTCAAATCTTAAAGCCGTTACGTTAAGGCTTATTATCGGATGATCTCAAATTGCCTGGCTGTTAAAGATTTTAATGGATTCTGGAGTGCGGATGGTAAGATTCCATGTATCGGGTTATTCCCACCTGTTACCACCAACTTGACACCAGTGGTAACAACTGGGAATTTTTTTCCCACCTGTTACCACTGGGAACAACTGGGAATTGAAATTCCCAACTGTTACCACTAAACTAATTGGTGGTAACTACTGGGAATTCTTTTTCCCAGTAGTTACCACTAAGTTAATATTTAGTAGTCCTATTGCAATAGGATACCTAGTAGCCATAAATTTTGTTATACAACGGTAACAATTTCCAGGGACTATAATTATTATAAAATGTTATACTACAAATAAAGACGAATTACACGGATTTTTTATTCAAAACAAGAATATTTCAATTTTCGTGTAAGTACCTAAAACCTTGTAGTAGTTATAATAATCTTAAAAAAGGATTGAGATTCGTAATCAGTTAAAACAACACGATGAAAAATTAAAGTTATCCCTTCTATGAGCCGGTCACCCGTCATCCCTTTGTACCTGCCCCTGTGATAATCAAGTCAGTAGTTCTTAATATTTTTGGTTCAGATTCAGAGTAGATAATACTTTAAAAAAAAAGTTTAAAAAATATTTTCAAAATGTATTCATTTTTAGTAAAATTCGATGGTTAATAAGATATTTTATAAATAAAGTAATATTCATAAAATTAGCTCCTTATTAATAACTGGCAAAGTATTTTGTGTATATTCTATTAAAAACAAGCGCATTACTAATAAAGTACTTGGTGGTAACAACTGGGATTTATTTTTCCCAGTAGTTACCACTAAAGTGATTGGTGGTAACTACTGGGAATTCTTTTTCCCAGTAGTTACCACCAACTACTCTGGTGGTAACAGGTGGGAAAAAAATTCCCAGTTGTTACCACTGGTGTCAAGTTGGTGGTAACAGGTGGGAATAACCCCATGTATCCCTTGATATAATATTCTTAAGAGCCAATTTTGTATGGCCTTGAGTTCGGGAGAAGCAAATTAGATTTGTTCCTCAATTGGGAATATCGGGATTGGCCGTAAATTGGATATGTACCTGATTTGTTTTACTTATTTAATGTTTGTCTTCTTGTTGCAGGTATGGAGATAAGAATGAGTTAATAAAAGGTAAAGAATACACTTGGGCCGTGTGGTGACGGCAGTAAGAATACATTTGTCACCACCCCAACTCCTCCTGCGGGTGTTGTAAGAGTCGACTAAGGGATTGAAGTGTCACTGACCATTATTTGGTAAAAGACTGGTGATGGGCAGCAGCGTCATCATAGTGGACACATTACTGCATTCGCCAATCCGCTTGCCCAGCGCAGCGATTATGGGCAATTACCTCCTAATGCGTCTATACGCATAGTTAATAGGAGAAGCCTACCTCCAGCAGTGGACTATCATAGGTTGATGATGATGAAAGAATACACTTTAGGGATCGAGTTCTGAATAAAGTCCGCGGCAAGCGATGCCTTATAATGCAAGAAACTGAAAAGGATTTATAAGAAAACTGATTTTTCTGATAAATTCATCAAATTCAAAGGAATCTTTATTCAAGTAGGCATAGCAACAAGTACTTAAATCGTCATACGCAATAGTAAGTTTAGAAAATGGAATCTGGGTCAAACGCAAACCCATGTTCGGAGTCTTTCCGGTGGACAATCTAAAAGTTGAGGCCTATAAAGCTTGATTTTTTAATTTTCATTAAGACGTACTCCTTTTTCATTGCGTTGATAAAAATCATTACTACCTGTCCACAGGCTGTTAACTATCGACCACAGGAAAGAAAAAGTGTGTGTTCAGCTGAACTGTAGAGCCCCTCTTTCCTGTGGCCAATAGTAAGCAACTGGTAGGAGTGTAGTCGTGATTTTTATCAAACAATTCAATAGGAAAGGAGTGCCTTTAAATGACAATAAGGGTTTAATAAGAAAATTGACTATCATTATCCTTAACTTTTAAAATGTCCACCGGAAAGCCTCGTAACATGTTTTTGAGTTTGACCCACAGATGTCATACATATATACCATAGATCAAGCAAACGTATCTACTTAGCGTGTCAAATGAACTCAGTAAAATCTACTGAGTTGTCCGTCTTTAATCGCAGCTTGCAGCTTTCGGGCGTCAAATTTTGTAAGTAGAAGTGAACAAAAACATTAATAATGCCTCCTTAAGTAATATTAATTGCAACAACACAAAAAAATATGAATACTCAAGGGCCTGAGACATATTTAAAATCCTAGGCAAGTAACAACCTCAGTACAATATCTGACACGCTCGGCCGCCATACAAATGAATGAACTTGTTTCTTCTATCCAAATCTAATTCTGTGGTTTGACCCATCTACTTCTGATTGTAACTCTTCACAACTGACCCGAGAAGAAGTCTAGAAAGAAACCCGGCAGGACCATTTTTATGCATACCCAATGCCTGTGAGGTGTTAGGATTCAGAACTTTTAGCAGGTTTTTGGGTGCTTCAGATATGTCGATAATTTTTTTGAAAATACCTAATATTTTTTTAAACTTAATAATTAACATAATTCTAGGCACTTGGTACTAACACATCTAGATATTTTACTTAGACTATACGAGTAGTACTTTTTGTACTTTTTCTTTGTTCAGTATAACCTTGTTCATTTTGATATACTGTAATAATAGAAGATCGGTGTCTCTTAACAAAAGTATTTCTGAATACTTAGAAATAGACATCTGACCAGTCTGTGGTTTAACTTGTTTGTGCTAGTGAATAATTTTTGAGGTGCTATAACTGCTTAAAACGACTACTTCTGAAACTTGAACTTGTTTCTAAAATATTCCGTCTCCTTTATTCTGCTTCCCATAACCTCACTGGCAGTAGAAATGTACTTTTTAGAAGCTTTATAGTAACTTCATTTCTGGCTATCTTGTATAAATTCCATAAAATTCTATTTCGAATAGCGAATTGAAGCTTTGATCGCAAAACCTGGCATTTAAGACAACAATACAAATCATCAGAAGCAATTTGCACGATAAAGTGAATAAAGGCATTTCGACGACAAAAGATCAATCGACGGAGCAATCAAACGTAGGCGCACATTCGAGTTTCACAAATTGATCTATCCTTTTTAGGGTTCCGTAGCCAAAATGGCAAAAACGGAACCCTTGTAGTTTCGCCATGTCCGTCTGTCCGCAGTATAGCTCAGTGGCCGTTAATACTAAAAATCTGCAATTTGGTATAGGTATACATATTAATCATGCCAACAAAGTGGTATATTAAAAAGTGGAAAAAAATTTTTTTTTCGTTTACCTACTGCAACTAGTGAAGTGGGGATGATTTTGTTTTATGTGAGATAATCATATAGTGTGGGATATCATTGAATAGGTCTCTTAAAAAGAATAAGGGTCTTTACAGAAAGTTTTTTTCTAAAGCCAATATTTTCGGAGATAATCGCTCCAGAAGAAGGAAAGAAAGAGACACGGGACTCATTATACAATAAGAAAATTATGTATTACTGTTTCAAAGGCGTTTATTCTTTAATACTATAACTAAGCTCGGATTTTGGGATCTATTTTGAGGCAAAGAGATAAAATTTTAAATGTAAAAAGCATTGCGTAACACATGTTTGTTACTACAGGATTTGCAGGATAAGGTTCGTAATAATAGTACATTACTATAGAGGGCGGGAAACGAAGGGTTACAAGCCAAGTAGATATATCTACTTGGCTACTACGATGGCCGAAGGAACTGAGGCCAGATAGGAATACGCGGCCTGTAACCCTGTTTCTCGCCGAGATTTGTATAGTGCTTTTCTCAAACTTGCCATGAAATAAAACGAACAGATTTCGCCGAACCATACTATTTGATTTGTAAATAAACCAATAGTACAGTATCGTACAACATTAAAAAAAAACATTCGCGCCTAACTTTTTTTTTAATCTGTTTGAGGTATCCTTTTACCTGTTGGTATAAACATTAGTTCTTAGGTTATTTTTTTTTTCTGTGGCTGAATGTCAAGACCTAGTGTCACAATTTGACGTTTCAAAACAAAAGACAGTTTGTTTGCAGTCCTAGGTGTGAAATAAATACATGTAATCTCTTTACATATCATCTTAGCATATGACACCGGATACATAGTATTTCCGGACTTAATTTAAAGTAAGTAACATCAACATTCCGTAGCAAGTTTGAGAAATAGTACATTACGACACAAGTGCGAAAAACAGGAAATTCGAAACGAGTGGTGATGTTTTAAAAACAACCGATATGTGTTTTAAATCGACACGAGTTACGAATTTCGTTTTGCACGTGTCTCGTACGACGTTTTTTAGTGCAGTTGGCCCTCCGAAGTTTTGGACCTGACGTAAAATGTCACACTTCTCGCACTAGAGGCTAAAAAGGCACCATTTGTACTGAAAAACCTTTTTCAGGCTTCAAATATCCAGAATATAAAAATAGAAGAACGTGTGATCAAAAGTCAATTAACGTCCGATACTATTTTAACCATCATTCATTTAATGGCCATTTCTTGTATCCTTTAATTGAAGCTATTTTAGAACATACTTGTTTTTGTTTACCGTATACATAAATATATATACAGGTCAAATTAAAGTAAGCAGAACCGTAACCTATGAATGCCGCAACGCTTTCGGGCCACATACACACACACACACACCATCAGCCTATGATACTCCACTGCTGGACGTAGGCCTCTCCTATTAACTATGCGTATAGACGCATTAGCTAAATCAAGGCTTGTGATGTGGGTACAAAGCGACAAAATATGTAATAGACGTAGATACCTAATACGTAAACAGCCACGTCCGACGAACAAATACTTTTGATAAATACTTAGATAATACCCTCGCCAGGATTCGAACCCGCATCCTCCTACTTCCTGGGCAGATTCACTACCAACTAGGCTACGGAGGCTGACAAATATCTGACCAATTTCCTTCCCTCAATATCAATTTATAATAATAGCTGTATAAGAACATTTCAGGATATTCATTGATGAGTAATTTCTCATGAAAAAAAAAAACACAGCCCGCGCTTTTCACGCCTCGCGCCGCGCTTGCGAGTCGTTAGGCGTGAACGCGGGCTCAGTGCTTGATAATGGAGACCTAGGCTCTTCGAAATATGTCGCGCGTCGTGACTAAATACACGTGAGCTTAACCGTTCAATTATAAGTATAGTTATAATTGGCCGTGTGGTGACGGCAGTAAGAATACATTTGGCACCACCCCAACTCCTCCTGCGGGTGTCGTAAGAGTCGACTAAGGGATTTAAGCGTCACTAACCATTATTTGATAAAAGATTGATGACAGGCAGCAGCGTTATCATAGGGGACACATTACTGCGATCGCCAATCCGCTTGCCCAGCGTGGCGATTATGGGCATTTACTTCCTAATGCGTCTATACGCATAGTTAATAGGAGAGGCCTACGTCCAGCAGTGGAATATCATAGGCTGATAATGTTATTATGTCTCACGAAAGTTTAAATTCAATTTTTTAAAAAAGTTCTAAAAGCTAAAATATTAATCCCGTGTAAAAATCGCTAACCCGCTCCATATTTTGTTCCCTGAATAGCGGCTATGAAACCGTACAATTCCGCGTATTCTTTTATTCTTCAAACAAAAGTGTAGGCAATAAATATTCCGGGGCTAATGTCCGACATTATTCAAATAAATTGACGCTACTATGCAAATATACGTAAATGTATATCTACAAATATTTTTATGTCTAGAAAAAGGCATTTGATTAGTTTCACAATACCATTGACTAAATTATCTGTGAATCACGGAAGGTCGTCTGGTGTAATTAGGAGCACGTTGGACCGGCAATCCAGAGGAAGCGGGTTCGAATCCCGTAACAACCAGAGGCTTTCGCAGTTGATTTTTTCTATGGTAAGCACATCGGTTACGACATTGTGGCATTTGATACTTGTTCAATAATAATATATTGTTAATAAAAGATTGTGCTGGTAATAATGATTGAATACTATAATACAAGACACGTTTCGGAGAGCATAGGTCTCCATTATCAAGGCACTGAGCCCGTGTTCACGTCTATTTGTGTAAATTGTCTGAAGATTATTTATGAGGCCTATAGTGAACGACTACGTTACAGAACTGTCATCATCATCATCATCATCAGCGTATCATAATCCACTGCTGGACGTAGGCCTCTCCTATCAACCATGCGTATAAACGCATTAAAAGGTAAATGCCCATAATCGCCATGCTGGGCAAGCGGATTGGCGATCGCAGTAATGTGTCCACTATGATGACGCTGCTGCCCGTCATCAATCTTTTATTAAATAATGGTCAGTGACACTTCAATCCCTTAGTCGAATCTTACGACACCTGCAGGAGGAGTTGGGGTGGTGACAAATGTATTCTTTCTGCTGTCGTCACACGGCCACAGAACAAAACAGAAAGTTACAGAACTGTAAGTAATGAATATTTTTTGCACACTAACCTTATAAAATAATATCATTTATTGACATGAGGTAGCCATTGGCCAATTTTGCTGGTGGTTGGACCTCGTGCAGGGTCCGCCCGGATAGCTACTACCATCTTACCCATTTACCTGCCGCTAAATAGTTAGTACTCGCTTTGGGGGTAAGATAGCCGGTGTAATTACTGGCATAGATAGAGGCAATCCATCTAAGTCCTCAGGGTAGGCAGCGCATAGGTGATTTTTTGGTCACTATGTCCATGGGTCTCAGTTCCTGCTTTCCATCAGGTGGGCTGAGAGCTCAGTTGTCTACCTTCGTCACATAAAAAAACCCTCGAAGTCGGAATGTAAAATCTTACAAAAAGTGTCCTTCATAATCTAGATTACGAATAGACAACCTTCTAGCCTGGAAATCATTATTTTACGTCCTTGCGGCCAAGGTAAGGTTGCGCGCCGTGCCTTTATAGCGTTATATTGGAATAGGGATGTGGTTAAACTTTATCGTACAGAGAGCTACTATAAACATTTTACATACTTTTGAAATCTGTCTTTCAAATTGAAATTCGATTAAGCAACAAACACTTTCAAAACATATTGAAAATAGTACACGAGGGATCAAAGTTTGGTATATATTTTTGGCGAAGGTTTTGAAGCCAGACTGAAACGATGGATTACACGAAAGAACCTCAAACGTAGTGAAGGATTCTAATGAGGAATCCTGAGAGGACATCCTGGAATATTAGAATTATACTTAACTAACGTCAGACTCAAACATATTTAAATATTTATGACACGGGTTACTCACGTAATTTAAGTCGATCCATTTAGAGGATCCTCATCATGGAGTATCCGCGACCTAAGCCCGACGTGTACTACACGTCCATGATGAGGATCCTCTAAATGGATCAAAACATGTCGAGAAATTATCGACTTAAATTACGTGAGTAACCCGTGTGATAAATATTTAAATATCCTGGAATAATAAGAGATTCAAGTGGTAACGCCCACGACATACTGCTTTTCCCACCACCTAAGAGACAAGATCTATTATATATTTCATATTTATGCACATAGTGGATCGTGAAAAAATCGTAATCGATTATGTACGTGCTATTATTATATTTTATTGACATTTTTAAAAGTGCCACTTTGCTCCTTCCTAGCAGAGAAAAAAAGACCCGTATTCGAATAGTATACAATTATGTAGGTATATGTGTTAAACATATACCGTCTTTTATTTATAAATTTCCGGTCTTGTTGTTGGAGCAATTTCCCTGAAAGAAGGATGAAGAAGGTCCTTGACATCTTGTTATGACACGACGTATGTACACGTACTTTTTCTTTTATTTGGTGTACAAATGATCTGTTATTATGATGTGTTAAATTAGTACATTACGGCACAAGTGCGAAAAATAGGAAATTAAATCGACACGAGTTACGAATTTCCTTTTTGCACGTGTATCGCACGACGTTTTTTAGTACAGATGGCCCTCCGAAGATTTGGACCTGACGTAAATGAGCCACTTCTCGCACTAGAGCCTAAAAAAGGCACCATCTGTACTAAAAAATATATTAATAATCGACATGTTAAGACCCAATTTTCGGCACCCTGCTGTCAACTTCACATCACACATCATCAGCCAGTCCACTACAGGACGTAGGCCTCGCCTATTAACTCAGGACGCATTAGGAGGTAAAATTCCATAATCGCTATCTATGTTGTCTATCGTTTATTCGCAATGGGGCCCGCACTCTGCTTTGCGCCAAATTTAAGGGTTTTATTTTACTCTCATTTTGAGTCTTGCAAAAAAAAAGAATAAACAACTTCTGAAGCAAAATAATACGTTACAAAAATCCCCGAAGTAAGCCGAGCCTGATGTATTTCGGGAACCTTAACTTAATCATCTTACGAGACCCATTCAGGTAGTTTGTAACTATATACTTTTTTCTATTCTGTGATTGGTAATGAATGATTGTCGATATATGTAGTTACATCCCTAGTCCATATCCAATGACTTTGCTATAAAATTGAACCCTCACGGAAGGTAATCTGTATAGTGTATGACAGGCTGCAAGTATAATAGATAGGGGTTCCATATATTGTGACTGTCATTTGTACAAGAAGGGGAGTTTTATTCACATAGCAATTTTGCTTACATTATTTACGTATACGTACGTATTATATCTATTTACGGACTATTCAGGATGTATTAGTGTTTGTCAGCAGAAAACAAAAGTGTAAACAAATATGGCTGACTTTCCAAAGTACATAATTATTTGACGTCTTTGGGTGAAGACACACTTATCGGCATCGCATCGCATTTAGCTGGATGATTTTGGACACACTATACGCATCGGAAGTCAAAGTATGCTGTTTGATGTTTTCAGGTGCTAAAGAGAGCTAACGGCCTTTTTTGTCTGCTAAAGTATCCAATAGCATGCTGTCATCCGCTAAAGTATCCAATAGCATGCTGTCGTCCGCTAAAGTATACTATAGCATGCTGTCATCCGCTAAAGGTGCGTGCAGACCAAAAGAGCATTCGCTGTTCTATCCCCCTACTCTACGAAATAAGATCGTTACGCGAAACGTGATTCGTTGATTTCGTAGAGTGGGGGATAGAACAGCGAATGCTCTTTTGGAAATCAACGAATCACGACGAAATCAACGAATCACGGTTTCGCGTAACGATCGAATTTCGTAGAGTAGGGGGATAAAACAGCGAATGCTCTTTTGGTCTGCACGCACCTTAAAGTATGCGATTCCATGCTATTGGATTACGCCGTACACGTTACAAGTTACGCCACAGTTCAAGTTGAAAACTGTTATGCATAGGTCAACCATAAACGTTATCGTGATAGCTTGTATTATAGAAGTAATGAAGTAAGTAAACAAACTAGAGTGCACTTTGATAGATGTACACGTCGTGATAATGCACCTTCTATCCAAATACCTTTCGGTTTTCTGGCATAGGTAGCGAGAGAGCTGGTTTTGCCATCTACAGAAATTTTTATGAAATACAAATCATCACCATCAGCCTATGATAGTCCACTGCGGGACGTAGGCCTCTCCTATTAACTATGCGTATAGACGCATTAGGGGGTAAATGTCTATAGGTAATCACCACGCTGGCCAAGCGGACAGGCGATCGCAGTAATGTGTCCGCTATGATGACGCTACTGCCCATCATCAAATAATGTTCAGTGACACTTCAATCCCTTAGGCGACTCTTACGACACCCGCAGGAGGAGTTGAGGAGGTGACAAATGTGTTCATGCTGCCGTCACCACACGGACAAATCAACACAAATCAAATTATCAAAAAACTATCAGTAACTCTATAAAAGCAAATCACATTGTCGCACAATATTTAGATTTTTATTTCCAGAATAAGTACAAGAAACGACACTTTTCACCGTAATGATGATATTTCAAAATTTGTACTAAGTCTTCCGTCCAAGACGCAAGTATGTTTCAAATACGCTTCCTTTTTTATTTTGTTTGGAATAAGATCTATCAGCGTAAAAAAGTGTCTAACTTGTTCTTGTTTTTTATCTTCGTGTAGAAGTTTTGTGTGATCCGTTTCTTTATCGTACCTTGGTTTCGAGTTTAGTTTCCTGATTATTGTTAGTATTTGTATTTTTACAAAGAAAAGCGAATCTTCTCTTTCGTTTCATCAACAGACAAAAAAGGAGCAGGTCTTCAAATCGATTGTAAGTTTTTTTAAACGGTTTTTATTAACTTCACCGCGTATCAACTGTCGTCGATGCTTCAAATCTTGTGATCGATTTTTCGACCACTTCTACTACACCGAAATCAATAAAATTTGGAAATCTTATCAAGTCCCCATGACAATGCAATATTATAATATTTGTATCCTTGTATCCTCAAAGCCTGATGCTGCAGACGTACTGCTTGCCTTAACCGAGAGTGTTAGACACGTGAAAATGAAAGTATAGCATTTTTGGCGTAATCAAATACTAACAGCCTGATCTTGACTTCCAACTCCTCACTCCTGATGCTGCAGTACTGCCTACAATAACCACAAGGTTTATCTTTTAGCGATATCTTGATTTTAAAAAAGTTCTGTAGATATAACTTAAGTAGAAACATGCGAATTTAATACTAACGTCCAACTCCTAAAATCTGATACTCCAGTGTTACTGCCTGCCACAACCGCTAGGTTTAGCGTTATGCAGATTTTGAAGTACTGCTTTAGATATTTGGTAGAAACATACGGGTTTCATTACCTATATCATCATCATCATCATATCAGCCGAAAGACGTTCACTGGTGAATATAGGCCTCCCCCAAAGATTGCCACAAGGACCGGCCCTGTGCCACCTGCATCCAGCGATCTTCACCAGGTCATGAGTCCGCTTTGTGGGGGGCCTACCCACGCTGCGCCTTCCGGTACGTGACCGCCACTTGAGAACCTTACCGCCCCAACCGCCATCGGTTCCACGCGCAACGAGCCCCGACCACTGCCACTTCAGTTTAGCGATTCGAAGAGCTATATCGGTTACTTTGATTCTGCTGCGGATGGTCTCATTTCTAAGCCGATATCGCAGAGAGACTCCTAGCATAGCCCTCTCCATTGCCCTTTGGGTGACATTGAGCCTTCTTATGAGGCCTGCAGCCCTCCAGCTGATATAGCGACAGCGTGAGTGGATCGCGTAGGGTGAGCCGTCGGGCCTGTGGCCCTCCGGCTGATAGACTGACAGCGTGAGTGGATCGCGTAGGGCGAGCCGTCGGGCCTGCGGCCCTCCAGCTGATAGAGTGACCGCGTGAATGGTTCGCGTAGAGCGAGCCGTCGGGCCTGCGGCCCTCCAGCTGATAAAGTGACAGCGTGAGTGGATCGCGTAGCATAGGGCAAGCCGTCGGGCCTGCGGCCCTCCAGCTGATAGAGTGACAGCGTCAGTGGATCACGTAGGGCAAGCCGTCGGACCTGCGGCCCTCCAGCTGATAGAGTGACAGCGTGAGTGGATCGCGTAGGGCAGGACGTCGGGCCTGCGGCCCTCCAGCTGATATAGTGACAGCGTGAGTGGTTTGTGTAGGGCGAGCCGTCGGGCCTGCGGCCCTCCAGCTGATAGAGTGACCGCGTGAGTGGATTGCGTAGCGTAGGGCGAGCCGTCGGGCCTTCGGCCCTCCAGCTGATAGAGTGACAGTGTGAGTGGTTCGCGTAGGGTGGGCCGTCGGGCCTGCGGCCCTCCAGCTGATAGTGACAGCGTGAGTGGTTCGTGTAGGGCGTGCCGTCGGGCCTGCGGCCCTCCAGCTGATAGAGTGACCGCGTGAGTGGATTGCGTAGCGTAGGGCGAGCCGTCGGGCCTTCGGCCCTCCAGCTGATAGAGTGACAGTGTCAGTGGATCGCGTAGAGCAAGCTGTCGGCCTTGCGGCCCTCCACCTGATAGAGTGACAGTGTGAGTGGTTCGAGTAGGGCGAGCCGTCGGGCCTTCGGCCCTCCAGCTGATAGAGTGACAGCGTGAGTGGATCGCGTAGGGCGAGCCGTCGGGCCTGCGGCCCTCCAGCTGGTGGAGTGACAGCGTGAGTGGTTCGCGTAGGGCGAGTCGTCGGGCCTGCGGCCCTCCAGCTGATAGAGTGACAGCGTGAGTGGATCGTGTAGGGCGTGCCGTCGGGCCTGCGGCCCTCCAGCTGATAGAGTGACCGCGTGAGTGGATTGCGTAGCGTAGGGCGAGCCGTCGGGCCTTCGGCCCTCCAGCTGATAGAGTGACAGTGTCAGTGGATCGCGTAGAGCAAGCTGTCGGCCTTGCGGCCCTCCACCTGATAGAGTGACAGTGTGAGTGGTTCGAGTAGGGCGAGCCGTCGGGCCTTCGGCCCTCCAGCTGATAGAGTGACAGCGTGAGTGGATCGCGTAGGGCGAGCCGTCGGGCCTGCGGCCCTCCAGCTGGTGGAGTGACAGCGTGAGTGGATCACGTAGGGCGAGCCGTCGGGCTTGCGGCCCTCCATTTGATAGACTCACAGCGTGAATGACTCGCGTAGGACGTGCCGTTGGACCTGCAGTCATCAGGTTGATAAAACTGAGAGTATGAGTATACTCCTCGGGTTCGCGTAGGGCGTGCCGTCGGGCTTGCGGCCGTCCGGTTGATAGACAGAGAGTGTGAGTCCCTCCGGTTCACGTAGTGCGTGCCATAGTGCCGTCGAGCCTATGGTTCGTAATCGGAAACTTTTACCAAACTAAAATAAAAACGTGGGGCGTTATTATAAAGAAGAAAAATATGTAATTGTAGCTTTAATTTTGCAATTAATCATCCTTCTGTTCCAACACTCCTACAGAGGTAAATAACTTTTATCAAAGCCAGAACAAAACGTATTACACTATTGCTGTCTTGATTTCTATGTTTGTTCTTAAATAACTATAGTGACTTAATCACAATTGCGTACGCACCACGTTTTTATTTCAGTTTGGTAAAAGTTTCCGATTAGGTAACGCTTAATCCACTGACATAGAGGCTAAACGTGGCTTTCAGCATCCAACTTGGGAAGACTACAGAGATAATAATTTCACGTGACTAATCTACAGAAAGTAGCATCTACGGTTAGTTACAACTAATTTTTATTTTCTAGTTTTTGGTGCAATAAAAACCGTTTAAATTAAAACTTTTTTTACTTATTTTATTTTAATGTTTGTTACCTCAGAACTTCAGACTGGGTGATCCAATTTTGACGATTCTTTTTTATTTGATTGCTTATGTGTACTGATTAGCCCCTTTTTAATTTGGTCTAGTTCAATGTCGTCCAAGAGAAATTCATATACCTAATAGCCCACCTAACGAAGACCAAAAGTTGCCTATCGGGGGAAATAACTCGTGTATAAGCGAATTTTGGCATAGTTGTAGGGAATGGTGTTTTAAACCACATACTAAAAGTACTAGTGGTTAGGGGTGGAGCTAACGGGGGGAGGGGGGTGGTAAAGGTCCTTATTTTGAATTTTTCGTAAATAACTCGTAAACCGTGGCTTATAGCAAAAAACGGTCTAGTACATAAGTAATCTACATAAAATTCTCTACAAAAAAAGTATAAGCATGTATCCTTTGGGACCAATATGTCATGAGATAAGAAAGCACGAAGATGGACGCAATAGAAATAAACACATTTGTTTATGTAGGTATGGCACATACAGAATGCTCGCGAGCATTCCAAAAGATTTGAATGCTCAATTCCTGACCATATTTAGAGTATTTAATGTTACGTAAAATTTCCTGGATTCGGCTTGGTTTCAGAGATAATCACCCTTTTTTTCGAAATAAGTTCGACGTAGGTAACTCATCATAAAACTTCTTTTTGATTACAATGCTACCGCAATGTGTTTTAATATTACCACACCTTTTTCCTGGCAATCAAAAAATAGGAATAAACTTGACGAAATAACCCTAAATTGAGTGGTCACTCGAAGACAGGCAAAGGAGTCACTATGATAAATGCGGGTAGTGAAGAGAACAGCTTTAGTGGGGTCGGTTTCCTAGTTGCTGAACACTTAACGAACTCAATTCTGGGGTATGACGCCATTAATGACAGAATAGCACTTTTGAAACTGGCAGCGTGGCCTCACTCTATAAATCTCATACAAGTTTATGCAACCACATCTGCATCTACCGAAGAGGAAATCACTGACTTCTATAGTACACTAAGTCAGGTTTATCAAAGTATTCCGTCGAAAGAGATTACAGTTCTGCTGGGTGACCTTAACGCGAAGATAGGAGTTACTCTTCTCGATGAGCACCTGAGAGAAAATGTAGGCAGGTTTGGTTTAGGTGAACGGAATGAGCGAGGGCAAATGTTGCTGGACTTTTGCGCGGAGAACAACTTGTCTGTGATGAATACATGGTTTCAACAGCACCCTCGTAGGCTTTACACCTGGACATCACCTAATGGTAAATACAGGAACCAAATCGATTACGTCATAATTGGCAGGAGGTGGCGGTCGTCAATCGTTTTCGCCAAAACGCGACCTGGAGCGGATTGTGGTAGCGATCACCAGCTTCTAGCAGCTGCTGTTAAAATCCGTCTGAGGGCTGCTAAAGGAAAGTTGACGAAAAAACCTCTCACATTACCAGCGCAGGCCGAAGACGACTTTCGAAACATGGCAAGTTTACGTCTTAAAGAGTTGAAAGTGGATCCTTTTGATTCAGCACATGCGTCATGGGAGACACTTAAGTCCGTTGCTCTGGAAACGGCTAAGAATGTAGCGAGCAAAGTTGGAAGACCAACTCCCAAGGCAGACTGGATGAAAGGGGACACGTGGTCGTTTATTGAAGACAGGAAAACCCTTAAGGAACGTGGCTTAAAATCTGAGATAGAGAGGCAGCGATATCGGGAACTGCATGCCACAGTTCAAAGGCTATGTAGGAGGGATAAGAATGCTGCTATCGATGAAGTATGCCAAGATATGGAAAAAGCAGCAAACCACGCTCACACCAAAGACATGTTCGCGAAGGTGAAACTTCTCGCCAAAGACTTCAAACCTAAAACCTGGGCGATTGAAGATGAGTTGGGAGCACCACTGATTGAGAAACATCTGATTTTGGAAAGGTGGCGTCAGTACTGCCAACAACTATACAGTGAGAGTAATGACTTCATCGAAGACCGCATGGATTTCACTGAAAGACAGCCGGACATCCTCTTACACGAAGTTGAAGCCGCGGTGCTCCGTCTAAAACATAAAGCATGTGGTCCCCACCACAGAGTATCCGCGCAAATGCTCAAGTGGTTGGGTCCGCATGGCACACAGGTTCTACATCTCATATGCCTGAAAGTTTGGAGAACTGGTCAATGGCCTAAGGACTGGATGGAGTCGGTAGTAATTCCGCTGCACAAGAAAGGTTCCACTAAGAAGTGCGAGAATTACCGCACCATTTCTTTGACATCCCATGCGAGTAAAGTCGTTCTCCATATTCTCAATAAAAGACTCGAGAATTTCATCGGCAGCCAGATTGCAAGGGAGCAGGCAGGTTTTGTCAGAGGTAGAGGCACACGGGAACAAATACTGAACATCAGACAGCTCATCGAAAAAGCCAGAGAGTTCAATGTGCCAATGGCCCTATGCTTCATTGACTATGCAAAGGCTTTTGACTGCATCAGTTGGAAGAAAATGTTTCGAGTCATGAGCGAGATGGGTGTTCCGGATCACCTAATTTTCCTTGTGGAGAACCTGTACCTTGACGGAACTTCTAGGGTGCGAATAGAGGACACCGAATCTGAACCATTCCAGACCAACCGTGGGGTCAGACAAGGCTGTATTCTCTCGCCACAACTGTTTAACCTGGTGGGCGAACACATCATGAGAAGGGTTCTGGAGGAATGGGATGGAGGCGTACGGATTGGAGGACACCTCATTAATAATCTACGCTTTGCAGATGATACCACCATTATAGGCTCTAGTGAAACTGAAATAGCCGAGCTTCTGCAAAGGGTTCAAGAAGTGAGCGTGGAGTATGGCATACATATCAATAGGACGAAAACAAAACTCATGTTTGTGGATCGGGCGGGCACTATTCAACGAACGGGAGAACTACTTGATCTCGACACAGTAGACAAATTTGTCTATCTTGGTTCAATGATTACCTCGGACGGTGACTGTGAAAGCGAGGTGGTACGAAGAGCCCAGATTGCAAAGGCAGCGGTGAAGCGACTGGAGAAAATCTGGAGGAACAGAGGAATTAGTCGAAGAACGAAAGTAAAACTAATGAGAACCCTGATCTTCTCTATATTTCTGTACGCCGCAGAAACTTGGACTCTAAAGGCACGCATTCGGAGCAGGATTGACGCATTCGAGATGTGGTGTTGGCGCAAAATGCTAGGAATCCCATGGACAGCACGTCGCACTAATCTATCGATTCTGGCTGAATTAAAGATAAAGTGCCGCCTATCGACCATTTGCCTTCAACGGATCCTACAGTACTTCGGTCACGTGGCTAGACGCGAGCCAGACAGTCTTGACAAGCTTATTGTTGTTGGTCACGTGGAAGGAAAAAGGAGTCGTGGAAGATCACCAACCCGTTGGACCGATGCAGTGAAGGAAGCCTGTCAGGGTACCCTTCAAGCGTCTTTCCGGAAGGCGGAAAACCGTGCTGAGTGGAGAGCTTTGGTGCAGGAAATTTCGGCCTCAAATGGTCACGACCCTCAGTCATGAGGAAACGAAGAAGAAGAAGAAATACTCTAAATATGGTCAGGAATTGAGCATTCAAATCTTTTGGAATGCTCGCGAGCATTCTGTATGTGCCATACCTACATAAACAAATGTGTTTATTTCTATTGCGTCCATCTTCGTGCTTTCTTATCTCATGACATATTGGTCCCAAAGGATACATGCTTATACTTTTTTTGTAGAGAATTTTATGTAGATTACTTATGTACTAGACCGTTTTTTGCTATAAGCCACGGTTTACGAGTTATTTACGAAAAATTAAAAATAAGGACCTTTACACCCCCCTCCCCCGTTAGCTCCACCCCTAACCACCAGTACTTTTAGTATGTGGTTTAAAACACCATTCCCTACAACTATGCCAAAATTCGCTTATACACGAGTTTTTTCCCCTGAGTTTCCTTCGTTTGGTGTACTATAAGCAGAGCCCGGAAAATCCATAGCAAAACAAAAGACTGACGCAATCAAACTATAAGACTATTATAGAGTGAGAAACGTTTTTTTATCGATCTCGAGTAAGTTTTGCCAAAAAAAAATCATACCGATGTATTTAGGTACATTATTTTATAATCATTCAAGCCAAACACAAAACAAGTAAGTTTAGAGTTTGTTTTATATGTGTAATTTTATCTAAAATGTTGTTATATTTCAAATTAAGTAGTCGGTGGCCGTAGTCGGGTGACAAAGAGTATCCTCATTGAAAATAAGTGTCTATACACTTCAGAAAATGAATACTCCATAAGACATTGAATGTCATTATTTTCTAAATATTAGATGTCATATACCAAAGAAAAACGACCAAGATCACCTATGTCCGAGGTGGGGACACCCCAACCCACCTCGGACATAGGTGATCTTGGTCGTTTTTCTTTGGTATATGACATCTAATATTTATAATTTATATAGTATTAAGTAGTGTGACTACTGGAGAAAAATTAAAAAGTACAAATCAAAATATTTAGTTAATAAATAATTTGATTTGTATTTCGCAATATGGTCATTATTTTCATTTCATTGCGTACGAAAAATAAGTTGTGTCTCTGTAGATAAATATTATTTGTTCCTCAAACGGTTTGAAACTGACGTAATTGATATATAAACTTCCTCGATATCAATAAAAAAATGTTTCTCACCCTAGTGTGATTGCGATAGTCTTTTGTCTTGCTATGGATTTTCCGGGCCCTGCATATAAGTCTTAAAAGGAATTTGCTTTTAATATTTAAATTATTTTCCCTTCATGTCCCATACTCTTGGGATACCCGGTAAACGCAAAAAATCCAGTTTGCTTAAAAGACGACATTGTTTGTTACGACATTGTGGGATTATCTGCTTAAAAAACATTCGCCATTTTTCGAAATCGGTTAAAACACGTCCAACACAACATTCCCTTTAAAATCTGGAAACTGTAACTCATTCGCCTTTCAACACGAAGCTCCCTCATTTTAAAACCAAATGTTATCCCCAATTTGCACCGTCATGTCCAAATGAACGATGTACTTCACTTCCAAAAAGGTTTATTATGATTACACTGTCATTATAATCAACCTAAGCTCGTTACATTTAAAATCCAAAATCGACAAGCTGCAAGAGAAGTTAATGCCTTTTAGAACCGTTTTAGAAACGGACAAGTAACTTCGTTGAATGGTTCTTTGGAATACATGGAAACAAATTACAGCATTTTTGAAAATTCATGCTTTAAGGGGAGAAAAACAGGTCGAAAGGTGCAACTACGAGGATGTAACTAATATAAATATCTTTCATCTTAATCTAATGCCTTTGGTAAAAATACTATGATAAGAAGCATGTTTAGAGCAAGGTAAACCAAAATAATTGTCAGCTTCTATAGCCTAGTTGGTAGTGACCCTGCCTACAAAGCTGAAGGTTCCGGGTTCATATCCCGGTGAAGGCATTATTTGTTATTTTTTCATTTTCATTATTTATTCATCACAAATATTTGTTTGTTGGTCGTGGCTGTCTGTGTATCTATTTATTATATATTTCGGATCTCTGAAACATGTCGAGCGTAAGGATTAAATACACCTTTAAAGCGTTGAATTGTCCATGAAATAAAACTAGGAAAACGGATAAACTAGCGTATATTAACTAACTTTAACTTCATTCCGACGTTTCGAACACTTTACAGGGTTCGTGGTCTGCGGATGACTGACAATGGAGGAAATTTGATAGATCTACCTCCATCAAAATAAGAAAGATAAGTACAAAACTACCCACAAAGAAAAAATACTAAACCACAGACAATAAATTTTAAGGGTGGATGTACATACTAAATTTGCAAATTAAGCTAGTTATTCATAAAAATAAACGAATATTTATAATCGAATTCTTCGAAAATATTCGTTTAATTATAGTTATAAAATTTTAAATGCTTAAACATCAGGATGATGATGAATACTAAATAACGGGTATTGAGTGAGTAATTTGTTTAGCAGAGGACGCAAATGAGCTGATGATGTTGTTGATTTTGATGAACCAAATGAACGATACTTCAAATACTTACCAAATTCATACCAAGAAACCCAGTTTCATGGTAATCTATTGACTAGCTAGAAACGTTATAAGAGCAAGTCTCTATTGAAACAGAAATGGCCGATTCATCGCATTCAATGGTATAAAAGCGTTTATTTCCGATCGAATCTCGGGAATAAAAGATTTACGAGAAAAATATGGTTTCGCAGATGGTTTTCGAAAGGTGGGTAATACTATGCGAAGTATGGACTCGATGAATATTATCATGCGTGCTCTTTCAAAATCTGATTTAGATTTTTTGAAAATTAGACACAGACAATTCAAGTAGTTCTGTTGAGCAGGACCCAAGTTAGAATCCTGGGGAGAGACGCTCTTTGTGTCTTATTACAAATATTTGAGGAGTGCCTTTTCAAAATCCACTATGTGAATAAGGGTATTTTTTTCTATTTTCTTAAGAGTAATAATCTCTATTCGTATTGGTGGAAATGAGCCCTTTTGAAAAGATAAGTACTCGTCATTTATTTCTTGCATATTTATTTTCACCATGCCCATTGTTTATGATTTTTTAAGTGTTCGTTACATGCATTTCGTTACTCGTTTTACTCGTTAATTTGTATTAATTTAATTACGTAATAAAATAAAATAACAGTTAAAACAGAGGTATTCTACCTGTAGTATTGTGCGTAATTATTCAAGCACTATTACATTTAATATGTGACCATAAATACAATCTTGAAATAAACCTAAGCTTAACCAAAATTTCCACTTTACTTAAAGAGCAGACTTGTAAATTAAGCATAATTTAGCTCACAACCGCACCGTTTTCAATTTCCTTTTAGACCGTGCATTAAAACCACGAAAACTTGGAAAGCCTCGCAACACAAATTTTACTTCTAAAAGTCGTATATGCCAATCATCTGATGGTATTTTGGTTCCTATAATGTCCGGAATAAGTGCGCTTTTGCTGTCTAAAGTTTACTGTAAATAGGAGTTTGGGAAGTTCCATTTTGTCCCATGTCGAGGCCTTCAAGCAATCAAATATAAGAAAGGGTATCAGTCATTCCAAGGTTGTATTGTGTGACGGGCAAAATGGCAGACTGAGCGATAAACCATTTGAAATGTTATTCAGGTGCTTCTGTTGTAGCTGGGCGTGTTTTTATGGTTACAAAATCGAATCCTTTTAATTATGATTATTTTGTTGTATTTCTCGTAGGTACTTTCAATAAATTCTTTGGGTGAATATCTGAGCGTTTGAACCGTCTAATTTTGGTGGCATAATTTTTGCCGAAGTTACTATTCGTTACAATGTGCTACTTTGTCATTTGAAGGAGGCACGGTACCGCATACAAATGGCGAAGTATAACATTGAGACGTTAAGAAACTTTGGCAAAAATGATGCCACCAAAATTAGGCGGTTAAAACGCTCAGATATTCACCCCTTTATACATTTTGTGTCACTGTTATAAAATTGAGAGTATGAAACATGAATGGAAAATTTGAGACGAATGTCTCGTAGACAAGAATTGAAAGAGGTACAAAATTATCCTGAAATTATCAAAATTTCAAAAGTTCTTGGGACAAAAGGCCGGGTTAAAGTAATTTCGAATATTATAAGTATTTAATTGAAACCAAATTGTTAGTGCAAAATTAGCTTGTGGCATATGTGCAATACTCGTATGTGCATTGACAGTTAGCGATTACCTGGTAACTGAAATTGAAGAGATAAATATGATGTCTAGAAATTAGATTCGAATAACACTAAACAATGTTTTGTGGTCAGGCAGATAATAATGTTGTTAAAGATTGTGGATCTTCAACATTTGTTATGTAAAGAAAGCCTGAAGGTGCATTTAGACCAAACGAGCATTCGCTCTTTCTATTCCCCACTCTACGAAATTCGTTCGTTACACAAAACGTGATTCGTCGAAATTCGTTGATAGAATGAGCGACTGCTCGTTTGATCTAAATGCACCTTCAATTATGAGTTTTCACTGCATAAGCACGGCATTTATGAGAACGTAATGTTTAATTTTGAGGTGTACCTCAGGGCACAATTCTACAAATATCATGTTCATTATTGTTTTCACTTCACTTATAATAGAGAATAGAGTAAAAATAAAACGAGTAATTAGGCCTCTTTTTACCCAACGGCTGTTACTGGCCGTTTTTGTAAAAAACCGAATTCAGTCTTAAAACTCAAAATGGCCGCCGTATTAACAACGTTGTAAAGATTTTATTTGGAGCGGGGTCTACGTGGTACAGCCCAATTAGCGTTGAAGGTCAAACGTGTGTTGGCATGTGTCAGCTACAGCAATTTGTCTACCTAGAATTTTTCTAGTAACTATAACACTTGCATTTGATAACTTGATAAGGCAGACATCGTATGTCTCTTGATATATTTTTCTGTTATTATTGGTAATCCTAACTCAAGTAGATATTTTAATACCAGCGCAATTTTTGTAGATTTTTAGAGACGAGGTCTAAGTTTTTCAGTGTGGTGAAACCTGCTAATCTTCAGTAAGTAAGGCTTTTGTGTATTGTATTATATCGACTACGACATAATAAGTTTAAAATGAAATACATAATAGATCTCTGTATTTACGTAATTTAATTGGAATCACCTTATAAAAAATGTATGATTACTCGTAACACTTTCAGCTTCAGGCAAGTAATTCAACACCTTTCGTAACGGTTTTCTGCATACGATATACCCAGGTGGTCCCTGTAATAAAAATACTAGAAACAACATTTTGAAATCCTAAACTGATTAGTACATCATCAGCCTATCTATCTCAGTCCACTATTGTACTTAGACCTCTCTTATTATGCGTATAGACGCATTAGGAGGTAAATGCCCATAATCGACATGCTGGGCAAGCGGATTGGCGATCGCAGTAATGTGTCCACTATGATGACGCTACTGCCCGTCATTAATCAAATAATAGTCAGTGACACTTCAATCCCTTAGTCGACTCTTACAACACCCGCGGCAAGAGTTGGGGTGGTGACAGATGTATTCTTACTGCCGTCACCAGTATCCCTGATGGAAACATAAAATCTGTTGAAGTTATTCAGAAATAACACGTTTCCTTTAATGATATCTATAATTGAACAGGGAATATAAATGACATTCAATTCCATAACCCAAACCAACGCACAGCAGCATTTAAAACCAAAATACTAAGAAAACCGTAAAACATTCACAATAACGATAAAACTCAATTCAGGACTATATACTTAACTACACAAATAGTACTTAAGAGGCCATTTTGGTTTTCTCTTCTCTATAGAAAGCTGTTAAACGTTTAAACTATAGCAATTATAACAATACTATTCGCACTAGGTACGCTATTAAACCGTATTCAGCCGTGAGGTGACGGCAATAAGAATACATTTGTCGCCACCCCAACTCCTCCTGCGGGTATCGTAAGAGTCGACTAAGGGATTGAAGTGTCACTGACCATAATTTGATAAAAGATTGATTATGGGCAGCAGCGTCATCATAGTGGACACATTACTGCGATCGCCAATCCGCTTACCCAGCGTGGCGATTATGGGTATTTTCCTCCTAATGCGTTTATACGCATAGTTAATAAGAGAGGCCTACGTCCAGCAGTGGACTCTCACAGGCTGGTGATGTATGATGATGATGATGTAATAACAACTCTCAATTCAGGACAGTATACTTAACTACACAAATAGAACTTAAGAGGCCATTTTGGTTTTCTCTTCTCTATAGGAAGCTGTTAAACGTTTTAACTATAGCAATTAAAATAATACTATTCACAGTAGGTACGCTATTAAGAAGATTAGACAATATTGATTCTATTCTGAAATAGCTGGAAATTACTGTCTGAAAATGTTAGTTTTGCAGCATGAAATCTCCAATTAGGTAATTTTCAGAGCCATGTGGCGGTAGCAGTAAGAATACATTTGTCACCACCCAACTCTTCCTGTGAGTGTCGTAAAAAGTGTCACTGTCCATTCGTTCATAAGTTGTTGTGTTATGGACTTAGAGTTAGGAATTTTGGTGACATTTGGTGAACAGGGAACGGTGGAGTCGTTGTTTATTTTTTTAATGATCGATTGAATATTTAATTATTCAAAACATTAATAAAATAAAAACTCTTTAACAGGGTTTTCTCTATTTTAAGTTTTATATCATTTAACCTTTAATATTTTAGTACCGGTGAAATGAAATTCAGTATTGTTTTATATTATTTCTTATGATTATTATTTACTATAATTTACAATGTTAAAGGCTTCGGGAAAACAGGAATCTTCAAAATTAAATCAGTAGATTTTTTCAAATATATATTTTTTTATCGCAATTTCATATTTTTCTAGTTTCTCAAAAATAAAATTCGTCTTATTATATTTCTTCAAATTAATTGATAAATCCAGCTTGAACTGAACACAATTTCGTTATTATTTTATAAGTTAATAATTTATTCAAGTAAAAAATATTTATAACATCGACTCCGCTTCTTTTTGTTCAATAAATGCCACCGAAATCGTAACCCAAAGTTATGGTCCTTATAGCAGGCTGCGATGTGAAACATTTCAGGTTAGGCTAGGAGGTCTAAGTTTTGTAACTAACGAAGCTAAAGATAGATCTAGTTAACAGAACAAACAATGTACTAAGTAAACATTTAATGCCAGCTAAGCATAATTTTCTTAAACTAACATTAAACGCAAGCGAGGAAAATAAACATGAATATCTAGAGAGTACTGAACTAAAGCGACTTGCTTGCTTTGTTTACTTTATAGCCTCTTCATTACTTCTACATATTTATTACTTACATGATAAAAATCATGTACAATCTCAATGTCCTAATGGGCCATTTTTTAGGGTTCCGTAGCCAAAATACCTAACACTTATAGTTTCGCCATGTCCGTCTGTCCGCAGCATAGTAATTTAGTTCGCTGTAATCCTATAGGATTACAGCGCATTGAATGATACCCCACACAATCCTATATTGTGTGGGGTATCATTCAATAGGTCTTTAAAAAAAATAAGGGTCTTTACAGAAAGTTTTTTTCTAAAGTCAATATTTTCGGAGATAATCGCCCCAGAAGAAAAAAAATGGTGTCCCCCCACCTCTAACTTTTGCCCCATCCAAAAGATATGGAAAAAATCTTGAATATGGGACGTATAGAATACTTTAAAATAAAACTATTTCGAACATAATCGGCCCAGCCGTTTTTGAATAACTGCGGAACCCTACACTGAGCATGGCCCGACATGCTCTTGGCCGGTTTATTTCAATACGAAAGTATCATCCGGCAAAGGACCACATGTAATGACGCGAAAGTAAAACTGCCGCTGGTCAAATCATGTTTATTCTAGGAATATTCAGAGCAGAATGATAAAAATGAATCACAAAACAATGTGTATCAAAATGGACACATTACTGCAATCGTTAGCTTCCTTGCTTTGTTACTGTTCCAACGACTCGAAAATGCTTATTAATAAGCTTACCTGAATAAACAATAGTTAGACTGTACATACATACGTCATTAGCCTATCTCAGTCCACTGCTGGACGAAGGCCTCCCCTATTAACTATGTGTATAGACGCATTATGAGGTAAATCATAATGGCCACGTTGGGCAAGCGGATTGACAACGTCCACTCTGATGACGCTGCTGTCCATCATCAAATAATTGTTGACACTTCAATCCTTTAGTCAACTCTTACGACATCCGCGTGAAAAAATGGGGTGGTGCCAAATGTATTCTTACTGTCGTCACCATACATCTGCTTGCCCAGCGCGGCGACTATGGGTATTACCAATAATAATAAAAACATTAAGTCGTGGACCACCCTAATCCATACTAAAATAGTGCGAACACAAGTGCGAAAAAAATTAAGTTCGAAACTCTTTTCGCACGGGTATCGACCAACTATTTTCATAGAGAAATCCCTCCAAAGTTTCTACCTGACAAAAGATGAACTTCACACACTAATGCGCAAAAAAACGCAAACTCAACTGAACAAGTTATTTTGCTAGCACTCTAAATTAGGAGCGGGACAGACTTATCCGCAGAAGTAGGATAGGTCCTTTGGGACTCTGGTCAAAAGTTGGACGTAGTAATTTACAAAATAGCTGACACAGCTTTGATACGTAGTGAAATCTGACTTTATATCTTCATGAATAAGGTTTATTATGAAGAAATAGTAAGAGGGGAAATAGTCTATTTCATAAATAACATTTACTTATTAGAGTTGAAAGTTTTCATGAGTCGGAATTTCTGTCATTTGTTATTGCAATTATTAAAAAACTTTTAGGGTAAAACATATTGAAACATGCAAAAAATTATTTATAAATAATGCCAGTATAAGAGTCGGGAAAACAATTATTAGGAATACTTGTAAAATAATATACGTGGTGTAGTTTTCAGTGGTCAGACGATATTTTTCCAATTGATATCGAAATTGCGTTACGTAAGTAAAATTACGTTAATTACTCATCCATTACGCATTTTTATTAAGTTCCTCAGCACGCTTAGCACATGATTGTTGCGACAGTATGTCGCGGCAAGACAGATTTCCCGTCTTTTACTATCTATATTAATAAAAAAGCGATGGATAGTCTATCTCGCCGCGACATAAATTGTCGTATCAATCATGTGGTAAGCCTACTGATAGCCTTATTTTTATTTTCTTATTACATTCTTATATTTTTATTTTATTTATAGTTGTAAGTAAATCATTCTAGTTACATAAATATTTCATCATCATCAGCATCATCATTTCAGCCATTAATCGCCCACTGCTGAGCATAATATCTCTTTTAGTACGCCACTCATCTCTGTCCTGAGCCAATCTAACCCAGAAGTGTCCCGCAATCTCACGAATGTCGTCGACCCAACGAGCCAACGGATGCCCAAGGGCTCTTTCATCCGAAATAGGCCACCAATCCGTGAGAACTTTAGTCCACCTGCCATCACTCTGCGTGGCAACATGTCCTGCCCAGTTCCATTTGAGTTTAGTAACGGTATCTCCTATGTCTCGTACCTTGGTGCGACTTCTGATTTCGACGTTTCTAACTCGGTCTTGTAGTTTAAAACCGAGCATAAAATAAATATTTATTGGATAATAATTTGCATCACTCATATTTAAATGAAAAACGGGACTTTTTTCACGCCAGTCTGCCTGCGACCACGGGTGTAACGTCATGCCCGAAACGTCAGAATATTAAACGCAACTTTACGCCATTAAGTTCGTCAAAATATCGTAAATCGTTAACATATGAGTGATACTTGCGAATGCTTAAATCAATATACTCGTATATTTGCATCACTCGTCTCGTTTCATTTCCAAATTGAAAAAAGTAGTATAAATTGTCCATAAACAACTATCATTTCGCCATTACGTGTAATCGAGTCGTTTCTAGAACCGAGCTAAACCGATTCAGGGTCGTTAGAAAGGTAGGAGAGCATTTTATTGGAATTTATAGTTCCCAGGCGACCAATATCTAACTTACGATCTTAACTCTAGCTAGAGAATATAGGTGATTCAGGAGACGTGGATAGGATTAACCCTATTTTAACAGACTTTAAAAAGGTTCTCAATACGAGGATGCTTAGCCAAGTAGCCAATCGCTTAGTAGCGTATCGTAGTTTTTCCTCTCTGTCACTCTTTCATATTAGTGCGACAAAGATAGTTAGCTGCCTTTCGTTTACGATTGACGATTAAGCGTTAGCGATTGGCAACTTGTCTAAGCACCCTGGGTTTTTTACACTCCTGAGCTACGAACGTTTAAAAAAAAGTGTTTTTTTCGTGAGTTTTTGGAGATCCGATCTTTAACAGGAACCTATGCATTTTTCTCCTTACTTTAGAGTTGAAATTAGATACTAGTCCGATCTTAAGCCGAGAAGGTTTTTCGGTTGGGTGTCTTGAAAAAAAAAGAGTGCAAGTTTGAGTGTGTTTCAATTACTCCTAAGCTATTCGGCTGAGCGACATTTAGTAACTTTATATTGAAAGATTGATTTTTTTATCACGTACATCACACATCTGCAGGTAAAAGTTAGTGAGAATAAATTTATTTATTTGTTTAATTTTTTTGTGACATCCTTTCAATTCACCGAAAATTAGTCCGGTTTTACCCGGGTGTACCTTACGTAACCATGGCAACGAGTGACATAATAATCGTGAACCGATTTGATTTTTTTTTAATCCAATGGTATTTTTTTTTAAAAAGGGCTCCACTCCATCTGATCGTAAGTGAAAAGTAGAACCCAAATCGCGGCGGCAACGAACAGGAGACACGCAGTAACCTGTCAGTTGCCACCGCCTTGATGGCTCGCTAAGTGCTTCTTGACCCTTCGTTTAAAGAGTCCCAGCTTATAGGTATGCAGTAATAACCCTGATATGGTTCTGTTGGAACCAAGTCGGGGGTCTGATGATGGGATCATGGAGAAATAGGTTGCAATCGGGTTTTTTTTTTTATTTGGAGTTCATATATTTGAGGTAATCTGTATACTGTGGCTTAATATAACAACATAGTTTACTTACTTTACTTACCGCGCCGCGTTTTAATGATTACTATGACGAGTTCATGTAAGACCGCGCAACTTTGCCGTTGAAACTTTACCCATTATACTAACGCTTCGATTCAAGCTTCCACTTTATGATTTTCGTTTAAAGTAAATGAATCTTCTTTATATAAAAGTATTTAGATGCACTTAGGAATTAAAGACTGAGCGTGACCGAAGCCGTTGAATAAGTCAAAGCGGTCAATGTGTTATGTTGACAATCTACAGGATGTCAATTTAATGCGGGCGAATCTCTTAACGGAGTTACATAGGACATGATAAATGTACTTGTATATTTTAGACTATATCATAAAAAAATCCATTTAGAATTTTAAAGTGATTATCTTGTCAATATAAAATAATTCAGCCCGCAATGTAATGCATGGGTCAAAATTATTTTTGTTGTCTTGTTTAAACGCATGCTCTGCACTCTTTTTTCTATCATCAAAGATCCTCAATCTCCCGAATATCTGAAATTTTTCTTTAACTACTATGGTGTTTCTCGTGTCCGTCAACTTCGCTCTACTGGCAAACTCTCTTTGTGTATTCCGTCACACCATACTACTTATATGTCTAATTCCTTCTCTGTTCAGGTAGCTCGCCTTTAGTCGAGTAGATTCTCATTTAAAAAATCCTTAGGTAAAAATATTGCTGGCAGAATGGCAAGTTCTTAGTGTCTGAATTGTAAGTTTCATCTGATATCTTATGTACATATGTATTTAAATATGTATTTTATTCCCTTATGTGTGTATAGTGTTTGTAATTAGAATATCAAATTTCAAATTTTACTTCTAATTCGGTTACCCACTTTGTTCTGTTTCTTACATGTTCTCTGCTTTGCCCGAAGGTTGACTGGTAGAGAATGCTTCATAGCATTAAGTCCGCCTTTTGTATTTTTTTTTCCTTTTGTGCAATAAAGTTTTAAATAAATAAATACCACTCTGTCACGCTTTTAGTTACTGTTTCGACTAAGTATGTAAATAAAAAAAAACGGTGCACTTGTATTTCTTTTTCACGCTAGATTTTAATTCTCGCATAAGAAATTGAAAATTCAACATCGTCTCATACAAAAATCACCACTGTGTCACATTTTTTAGGGATACAAAATGAGACTAAGAAAAGAATTTTGACCCGCATCACACTCGAATTAAAAGCTCGTTGATGGTAAGCGGGTATCGCGTTGTATGAGTTGTATCAAAACTGTTATAACAATATTTACAGCTACATTGCTGCTCAGTATATTTGTCAGCCTACATAGCCTAGTTGGCAGTGACCCTGCCTACGAAGCTCGAGGTTCTGGGTTCGAATCCCAGCGAGGGCATTATTCGTGCATTTATGATAAATATTTGTTCCTTGGTCATGGCTGTCTATGTGTTTAAGTATCTATATGTGTCTATCTAATATATGTATGTCGTCGCATGATACCCATATCACAATTCTTAATTAAGCTTACCGTAGGACTAGGGCGATTTACGTAAGATGACTCAAGATATTTAGTAAGCTGTGCCACCTAGGTAATCTCCCTCATGAAATCTAACATTTTTTTACCTGACCGCATTGAAATTATCCAACACACGATATATGAAAATATTATTCAAATTATCACGGCAAACACATTTTTCTCTCACTGAACGATAAAATGTCGTTTCGCAGCTCGTAAATCTCACTATCTCCGATGGAAACGCAGAAAATTTCGCAGAAATAGGGATTTGCTAAGAATTAGGGCACCTGTATGCTTAGCTAAAATGCCATTCTGCAATCGTTTACGATAAACGACAAGTAATAAGTGTTTGAGCTCCTATAATCCCTTTTTCTACTGCTATGACACCCACGGAAGGAGAAAGGGTGGTAACAAATAATGTATTCTTACTATCGTCACCACACTGTCATTATCTTTCGTAATTGAAGTTAGTTGGTTAAGCTTTTTATACATTTGTGTTTTTTTTATTGTAATGCAATAATACAGATAATAAACAAACAGAAATGGTCAAAGGAACTAATGAATCACACTAAAATAAAAAAATCAAAAACAAAAACAAAGAAAAAAATAAAACCAAAACCAAAGAAAAAAACAAAAACAAAAGTCATTATGAAACCGAAAGTAGGAAGGTATTAAATAATTGGATTGTCACTTAAATAAATGTACACGACAGTGCTCACTTACTCGTAAATATGACAGATTGGCAGATGTTGCTCAGTTATTATTTTTTACTGAAGATGCAAATAGATTTAGTGTTATGTTAAATAATAATAATAAATAAATAAATATCTTGGGACATCTTACATCTTAAATAAATCAGTTTCATGAATTATTTAATATGAAATGCAGCCGAAGATGAAAAACATAGAGAATATAATAACGCCTGTGAATTGCGACATGCAACTTTCACCAGTTTCACCCTACTCGTAACATCGGTCGACGGTGTCTTTGCTCCCCAAATGTCATCGTTTATTAAACATTTGGCAGAAACCATATCCGAACGCTGGAATCGCTCCTTGAGTACCATCCTAGGCTGGCTTCGAGCGAGAATTATTGTCGCCGTAATACGCGCTACAAGCGGTTGTCTATTGTTTGCCCGACAGTTGTTTAACATAATATTCATATGCCCGAATCTAACTTGCCCGATTTTCATTTGCCCGAATGATTTGTTTACCATAAAAATTGTATGACATACTGCTTGTTTACCCGAATATTACCTTCCATAATCATACAATGCCATCCTATTTCTTTTCCATATTATTAAGTGCAATAATATGGTTTAATAGAATATTCAAATGCCAGAAGCAATTGTTGCCATATTAATTGTTGGCCATATTATTAAGTGTAATAGTATTATTTAATGGAATATTCAAACGCCATCAGTAATTATCAGTTTTTTCAAATAAGTACTAGCTATATTATTAAAAGTTACAAGCGTTTGAAAAAACGGGCTTCTGGGAACCGGTCGACGAAGCCCCGCTGCGCGGGGCTTCTATTTCTGCTCTAAGGGATGAAAGGTACCTAACGAACCTATCCAGGTTAGGGTGGGGGAACTACAATATTTTCTTTTTTAATGCGGGGGGCTTCGCCCCCCGAGCCCCCCTTTTTTGGTTTTACAAAAATGAGGATGCGTAAACAATGAATTAAAAATACTTAAGTATTTTTTAGTCAACGCTTTTAACTCCGCCCTACCCTAGAAACCTAACCAATCCAAGTTGGTTTTGACCTGGTTTATTACTTGAACAATTTTTTGAACCATTAACCTAGCACTGTGTATGCACAAAATTAAGTAGGCTAAACGAGTAGGATGCCATTTAACATTATGACAAATATTCTCGGCTAAAAAATTTAGGACGACGTTATGCGACACCACAGGCACCCAGAATACTAACCTAACCTACTTTTTAATAGCAGTTTCACTTTGTGGAGGGTCACTTGGATGACAAGTTATGTTATGGCATGTAATATTTACGGATCCCGATGATTCTGACAAAAAACATTATGGAAATTGTCTTTTCTGGTAGCTAATTTGGATGACAAACGATGTTGTGGCATGTGATAATTACGGATTTCGATGATTCTGACAAATGACATTATGAAAATTGACTTTATGGCAAACAAAGTTTCTGGCAAATTATTAATATAGTAAACAATAAGTATGGCATAAGATGTTATGAGAAACAATATTATGTGTGTTGAATAGGATGGCAAATAAAATTATGGCAAATGAAATTCTGGCAAATGGGGGTATCCCGCTACAAGCATGTGCATTCGAGGCACTCGCCACCGCTTCAAGCCCGCTGCCAGACGGCACGATGGTGCCGCCCTTCCCCACATTGGTTAACACTTTTTCTAGAATTCGATATTTTTATTTTCACTTATTACTCATTTTCAAACGTGGTCGTTCACTATGGGACTCATTAGGAGGCTCAGAGTCACTCAACGAGCGATGGAGAGGGCAATGCTCGGGGTTTCTTTGCGAGATCGCATCAGGAATGACGAGATCCGCAGAAGAACGAAAGTGACTGACGTAGCCCGAAGAATCGCCAGGTTGAAGTGGCAGTGGGCTGGCCATATTGCCCGGAGGACCGATGACCGGTGGGTTCGGCGTGTTCTCGAGTGGCCACCACGTACTGGACGGCGCAGCGTGGGAAGGCCCCCCACAAGATGGAGCGACGACCTGGTAAAGGTTGCGGGTGTCCAATGGATGCGGACAGCTCACGACCGATCTTTGTGGAACTCTCTGGGGGAGGCCTATGTCCAGCAGTGGACGTCAATTGGCTGATGATGATGATGACTCATTCCGCTGCTCGCCATTTCACATTAAATCAGTAGCATGATTGTCTCAAAAAACATGCATGTTTTCTTGGATATATATTTATATATATATGATGTGATGATAAACAAATTAAGAACGTATACCTAAATAAACTAGAAAAAGTGCAGCTTTTCGCAATTTAAAGAGGGAACGTTTCAATTTAGTATCGATGCAATGAAATGCGGCAATTTCGTCGTTCAATGCAATTGAATCAGTACGTTTTAATTAAAGTGTTTTTCTGTTCTCTTTTTTACGTGCCATTTTTAGCTTTACGTATATGGCAAAGTTGGCAAGATTAGTAATTAATATTGTAACCTTGACAACTTTGCCTATATTTAATATTTAGCAACTTTTGTTTAAAATCAATTTTCTTGTATTTGGGCTAACTCGGTTTTGGTGTTAATTTTATAAACTACAAGCGATATTATAACATAAAAACGCCGAGCAAGTTTAATTTCCTAAAGATATAATTCTTTAAGGTTTTTTTAATCTTACGTTAAGCGGGTTTCCCTAAAAGTGAAAATTCTCGTATATATCGTATGAGTAAGTATAATGAAAATGCAATCATTTAATATGGATGGATAGGCTACAGGAAAAAAAATGGGCTGTTTTAATTTATTCGTTTAAATTTAGACGAAATCAACGAATTTCAACGAATCACGTTTGTGTAACGAACCATTTTCATAGAGTGGGGGATAGATTGAGCGAATACTCGTTTGGTTTAAATGCACCTTTATGTGTCTATTTCATTTAGCACTGCAAATACTATACACCGTGTTTTTATTGATTTCCGGTAAATTAAAGGAAAACTTATTTAGGTCAAAAATAATAATTTCTCTAAGAAACTAGTATCCTAGCTCTAACTGTTATCGAGTTATTAAAAAAATAGGTTGAATGAATGAACAAGTGTATTGCAACCTTTACTACATCGTAATGAAACTTATTTTGACATGTGCCGTCAATCACTTGAGATCTTATTCTTAAGGTTCTCTCACACTTGCCATTTCAATTATTATGTATGAAAACGAAAAAAAAAAATATTACGAAATGGACAAAAGCCGATATACCAGGCAACTTCTATTAATGTCCCAAGTAACCTGTTCAATTTAACGGAAAAATAAAAACACGGTGTAGAACTTAGTACCAAACATTATATTTATAGATCAGGTGTGCATAAAAACCATTAGCATAAACTCTCTGATGTCATAACAAACTCACGTGTATTTAGTCACTACGTACGACATGTTTCAGAGAGCCTAGGTCTCCATTATCAAGCACCGGGCTTTCACGCCTCACAACTCACGAGCGCAGCGCGTACTCTATAACATTATATTCTGTTTGATTTTATACGAAAAAAATAAATCCTTTATTATAATAAACATCACAAAATACTATAATACTAATCTAAACTTAGAACCTTAAAGCTAAACCAATTTAAGCACCAATCAGTCAAATAACTTACCCCGCAACATTCCCGGTGCAAAGGTGCCTAACAAACTAGCAGCATTTCCGCGCTACACTGCAATAGCAAGCCTCTGCACCAGGAATGATCCGGAGCGGGGATCATAACCTCGTTCTTGGAGACGACGCCCCAACTCCCCAAAGAAAGTTTTAGCTTCCGCGCACCAACAAAAGTGCGCGGAGAACCAGGACAGTGGGGACACGTCAAAAGAACCGGTGCCTGTTTGATTTTATTAGAAAATACAATTAAATCAAACCTGTTAAAGTAAATTTACACCAAACGAGCGAATGCCTCAAATATAAATATTCCCACTCTACGAAATTCGTTAAAATTCGTTGATTTCGTTTCGTCTAAATTCGTTGATTTCGTAGAGTAGGGGATAGAATGAGCATTCGCTCGTATGGTGCAAACCCACCTTTATTTAATGCAATTCAAAAGCATTTTTAACTAAATAACTAGCCAAAACCGTTGATTTCATTATACATTCATCAAAATTCCATTCCACTAATTCTCTTACAATAAAATCCCTTACAATCATTTTACTAATCGAAAGCGTTTACAAAGCTTTTGTCACCATTAATAACAAACGACAATTTGACTTACTATGTCGATGTCATTAGTCATATAACTTATGGGCGTAATTTATCAACCGGGCAAAGACAGACCGACAAAGGGATCCAAGATGGCGGATTACTTTTTTATGTTCGGGAAAATAGGTGTTTAATCATTGGAAAAGTGTGAATAGGTTTCCATAGTACACGTGTGTAGCTTAATCGTTAGTCTATTTGTAATTAATTGTTTGGAAAAGAGGCAATGTTGAGACGATGTTTTGTGACTTGATTTATTTTACTTTGCTTAAAAATATAAGTGAAATCACATTGAACATTTCTAATTGAATAACATAGTAAATAAAAACCCTGCATAAATATTTAGGTATGCTTATACTTCAAATGCCGGCTATTACAGTGGATTTTTTACCGGCACATGAGAATCCGAATCTCAAAACTGAATTGGCATTGGACGGAGTACATCACATTTAGAACTGATGGTCATTCTCGTGCAAAACTCGAGTGGCGACCGCGTACCGGAACGTGCAGCGTGTATGTATAGGCCTCTTCAAGGTGGACTGATGACATGTAAGCCCTACCATGAGCTGCTAAGAACAAATAAAACATGGAAGCCGCACGCTATACTAAATTGCCTTTCAAAAACGGTCCTGAATTTTGGTTGACAAGTGTCACCCCATGTTCAATGCATCACGGCAATTAATTTGAATGTCAACCTACAAAAACCTGATAAAAACTTAAACCGCCATTTAAAAATAGTTGGATTGGTCCATCAAAGTTTTGATTGGCCATATTCAATAAACATTTGTCAAAGATATTGCGCCGAAATATGTGCGGTGTCACAAAAAGCGCTACGTCCTGCCCATCTTGGCACAATTGAACGATTGGTTTTGGGGGCATTTTTGAGCTGGCGTTAGACGTCCATGTTATATATGGTCGCAGATGAGCTGCTACTACGTTATTAACGCGAGTTTACTTTCTATTCTTCCCGCTTGTACTTGCATATTGGGGTGAGCGAGCTATATAGAACGTAAACGCGCGTTTATAACGCCGCGGTAGCTCATAGTATGGCTGATGATCGTAAAAGTTCGCTGGATACGGGTGGCGCAAGACCGGTCATTGTGGCAATCGTTGAGGAAGGCATAGGCCTTCCTGATTCATGGTGATGATTATGATAAAATCGAAGTCGATCATTGTCTGAACATAGGTTCGATTCGAATGATTCGATTTCAGCCGAAAGACGGACGACTGAAATGATGAAAGCGAAGAATCAGATAACATTATAAAAAAAGCATTGGCCACAACAGCCTACAGGGGTAAATAAAATGGAGCATAAAAATGAACGCCGCCCGCAAATTGTCACAAACTTGAGCGTGGGCAAAGTTGCGCAAAACGATCCGAATGTAATTGAAAAAGTTGAAGCGGAGCGTTTTGCTAGCCTGGTATTTGGAGAGAGTATTATGCTAGCGGATTAAAAATGTATAGCGGCAAAGTTAATTAAAAATGACATTGAAATCTTTTTTTGATCTTTTTTACGCTGGTGCAATCTGGGCAACTTTTGAACGAAAAAAGTAGGCCAACTGATAATTATTGTATTATCAGCCGTGTTTACTTACTAAGAGAAAAGTAAGGAGGTATTTTCATGAATATTTTAGGCAGTTTGTTAATTTTAGGGCTGATTTTTCAATCCTCAGTTAAAAGTATCCGTCAGTTAAAAGTATTACCATCCTTATCGCTGGTCATCAGTCAAAAAAGGATAGAGTTAACATTTATTTGACAGTTACTGTTAACTGGGGATTGAAAAATCAGTACTTAGAATTATAAACTGGCATAATATCTATCGGATAAGTTAATGTAAATAATAATGCCGTGCTAAAATAACTGAACGACGGTCAGTTGTTGTAGGCTGCCAATTGCCCAGACAATAACAAACCCTGAAGGTGAATCATCCCAACATTACCATTATAATCATATGAGCCAGAAGACGGTCACTGCTGGACATAGGCTCCGCAAGATTGCCACAATCACCGATCCTGAGCCACCCGCAGTCCAGCGCACTCCTGCGATCTTCACCAGATCATCAGGCTACCTTATACTACAACTTATACCGCCCAGTAACAATGCGCCTTCCAGTACGCGGTCGTACCTCCGGAATTTTTCCGCTCCAGCATTACCTTTCTATCTATCTATCTATCTATTCAGCCTGTGTCCACCCACTGCTGTGTATAGGGCTCTTTTTTATTGCCTCACTCTCCTTGGTCCTGTGCTACTCGCATCCACTGTTTGTTCACATATTTTGTTACCATACAAGTGAAAACATTTTATGTGCCATTTCTGTACCATTTGTGATCCCAAAAGGCATTCTACCGAATTGATAGCGACCTCGATTTGCAATGAAAGTCTACTAAAATACAATGGGCTTCCTATAAAGAGACGGAACATAAAAATACCCATCGATTGAATAAAATCCGTTTCATGGGTTGGTGTTCATTAAAATGGTAAACTGATCTTCGTTTTATTAAGGTACAAAATAAAAATGTGTCATTATTTATTTAATAACAGTTTTGTAAGGGTTGTCATAGCCTAAGATAGTGGTGCCACAAATCGCCTATATATATTATGGCAATATACGTTTACATGATGTATAACCCCAAAAGTTACGGGCATGTCGACAATTAGGTAATTCAAAACAGTGTTTAATGGAATTTTGATCAATCCTTCGTTCTTTTTCTGCCGAAAGTATTTTATCATTTTGAAAATGAAAGTTGACTGGTAGAGAATGCTTCATAGCATTAAGTCCATCTTCTGTACATTTTTTATTTCATTTGTGCAATAATGTTTAAATAAATAAAAATTACGTTTTGTAAGTAATTTTTTTTGGGCATTTTGACCGTAAAATTGTTTCCATTTTGAAACATGACATTCAATGACTTCCAACATAAGGCATTGCTGTCGTTAAATTAAATTAGTTCCATTAAAAGTAATAACATGGCGAGAGCTCAAAAGGAATTTGTAAGGCTATAATATTGATATGTTGTTTTGTAAAGTTTAAACACACGGAATGAGCGGATTACTGTACGTATAATTAGTAGCTACGAGCTCATACCGTTTGTGCGGATAAGCATTAATTTGTAATTGCTACTATGAAACAATTAAAATAGTCTTACAATCTCTGGGTAAATACGGTATATTTCTCTGGAGATTGTAAGTTTATTTTATTTTACCTGATGAGTGTCAGGTAAAATTATCACCACCGTTTTCCCCAGGCATGTAAGAAAACAGGACAGCTAACATTTATCTGACAAATAGATTTTGTTCGGGGATGGTACTTATTGAAGGAATTTTAAGACTGCTCTAATGGTCGGAATTGCATTATTTACGTATTTTTATCGGTGGCAGATTTTGCCATCAGCTTATGATAGTCCACTGCTGGACGTAGTATTAGGTATAAATCTTTTATCAAATAATGGTCAGTGACACTTCAATTCCTTAGTCGACTCTTACAACACCCGCAGGAGGAGTTGGGGTGGTGTCAAATGTATGCTTACTGCCGTCACCACGCTTTGATAAATTGGTTTTACACTTGTAAAATTGTGCCGTGTGGTGACGGCAGTAAGAATACATTTGTCACGACCCCATCTGTTCCCGTGGGTGTCGTAAGAGTCTTAATGATTGAAGTGTCACTGATTATGGTATTACCTCCTAATGCGTCAATACGCATAATAGGAAAAAGTCTTAAGAAGTATATCCAGCAGTGGACTAAACTAGTCTGATGATGTGTCACATGACTTATAAACAACTCGCCAATACCTTTTCAATCCAATTTCATCCTGCAATTAACGCATACCTGAATAAACCCACAATACGAGCGAAAATTGATATAATTACACGTTCCAATAACACGATATTCGTGATACCTGCTCGTACTCGTATTCCGATCGCTTCCGAGAGATCCCGAGGGATTACAACAACAGCAAACGAATCAAATTCTCTGAACTACAGTAGTTTGATACGATTACATTATTTCGAACTAACCAAACCTAACTTAACCTGGCATGCTAATAAATAATTTGGTCTAAATGAAAGTTGGTGAATAATTTGGTAAATGTTGGTTCCTATGCCAAGTGAATCATTTGCCATAAGTTGGTTGGGAGATAAAATTAGTCGAAAAGTATTTCGGCGAAATAGTACACCGTATTTGCAACAAAAACAACAATGAATGAGAATAGTATTATGTGTTCGAAATATATTTGTGCTCGGATCCAGCCATCCGAGCACAAATATAGTAATTTTCGCTTCATTGATTGGAAATCGTTTTTGAGCTTCGCTCGGACGTTAAGTCCATTGGAACCGTTTTTATTCTTATTTCGTTTCTAAACTTGGGTGACGATGTATAAAAATACTTTTGTTGAGTATTGGTTAATTTTTTGTCAGGTCGAACTTTCGATGGGCTATGTACTGAAAAACGTCGTACGATCCATGTGCAAAAAGGAAATTCGTAAATTAAACGACACTAGCGCTCGGCGACGAATGCGGCGTGAGCTGGAACTACACTGGGTCGAGAGTTACCGAGCTTCGAGATCTTGAGATCTCAAGTTCTCTTGATTAGGTCTTGCGAATCGGAAAGTCTAGAACTTACTTAATAAACTGGATTGAGATCTCGAAGACGAAATGCGACATTTGCATGTGCTATTATTTTCAAAGTACATAACTCTCGAGATACACTTTCGTTAAATAAAATTATATTACATGCATTATATTAAAAATGCTATAAGTACGTAAATTTGCAGTTCGTATACGTTTAATTGTCATTATGATTATTTTATGAAATCAGAAGCTTACACGACGTAACAGTCGAAAAACAATGCGTCATGACATGAAACTAAAAATAAACAATAAAAATAAGTTACACTGTGTAATACAATTGAGAAATCTAAACATGTAACGATATATAAAAAAATAAACATGAAAAATGATGACGTTTTGATTATTCAAAACTTTCTTATAATAGAAAGACCGTAAACTATCGTATTTTATTAATATTGTATCCTCCCACATAAAATAATAAAAGCTGCAAAGACGATGCATATCACTGGTTCTGAAGTCTGTAACAAACTCCCAGGAAATATAACCGAAGCTCTAAGATAAGCCCTTAAAAATTAAATAAAAAAAATGGTTAATTATAAAATGTTTTTATAAGTATAAGGATTTGATTGAAACGCTAAATAATAATATTATAAATTAAATTATACTATACTTACTATACTTAAATTACTATACTTAATTACTTACTTATATTACTATACTTAAGTTGTGTATTGTAATTTTTATTACCAATAAAGAGTGTATATAAAATGTTTTTATAAGTATAAGAATTTGATTGAAATGCTAAATAATAATATTGTCAATTAAATTATACTATAGTTACATGTAAGTTGTGTATTGTAATTTTTATTACCAATAAAGATATGTATATGTGTTAGTTTTTAGTAAAACGTCCCACTTTGTCGCTTACCATAACGACGAGATGTCCTTGTATCCTCAGAATAATCCGACAAAGCGGCTTAATGGCAAACGACAATGTGGGACGTTTTACTAAACTCACTCACATATGTCTCTTAATTTACTAAAAACACGTTTATACACTAAAAACCAACTAGTCTTGTAATAGTAGTATACTTGTAAATTCTACCGCCATGTTAATTCCATTAATCCGCTACGTTGGCAGTTTCATTACGGCTAGGCTTTTCACGACGGCCGCATTGTTACTCGAGGTTAATTATGTTAGTCATGACTAAGGGATAAATGAGAACGAAGATGTTTTCAGTCTGTTTTTCAGACACGAGTTGCAGTAAAATGTGCTGGAGTCTAATTGCAAAGCAATGTGTTTTTCAGTGTGTTATGCTGTGTGGTGACGGCAGAAAGGAGTCATTTGTCACCACCCCAAATCTTCCCGTGTGTGTTATAAGAATCGACATTGTACAAATGTACCTAATCAGTTTACCTTTTGCCGGGCTCTGGTGTGTGGGTCAGTAGCTTTTGATGATTGAATCATAATGAATGAGGCATCTGATGACAGTTTATAGTTTAGGTAAACAAAATAAAGAATAAGAATTACTACCTATTACCTAAAGCAGAAAGCAAGCTACTACGCTCGGGGTAAACACAGTCGCACAAATCGCACAACACATTCTGATGTTGCATCAAAACACAACATCAGCAGTTGCATACACTAAACAGCGTCATATTCGTTGCTAATTGTCTTCAAGAGGTGTAGAGCTTATCACAAAATAAACTCGCTAACATGCAGGTAAATATTTACACCGTACTCCAACACGTTCAATGCAAATCTGCATTTCGTGAACTCGCTTTATTAGGGTTCCGTAGCCAAAATGGCAAAAACCGAACCCTTAGATTCGTCATGTCCGTCTGTCCGTCTGTCACAGCCGATTTACTCGGAAACTATAAATGCTACAGTAACGAAATTTGGCAAGGATATGTGTTGTATGAACCGCTACAGGATTATGATACTAAATTGTAAAAAAAACATTGGGGTGGGGGCCCTCTATACATGTAACTGAGGGATTTTGTTGTTGTATACAGGGTGGTCCAAACCTTGACGTCAAAAATTTTTTTTTAGGTTCCCTACGTCATGGGCTATCAGAATATACCCCATGTATGTTAGCCGATTTTTTGTAGTTTTCGAGTTATGAATTTTTGAAAATTTTTTTTTTGACAAATTCTGGAATGAAGAAAAATATTGTTAAAAAAAAACTATTGGGTTTTTTAAATATTTTCTTTCTGTGAAAGTATGACTACAAATAAAGCATTTGCTGACAAAAAAATTTGCGTCCTCACTTTGATACAAGTAGGATAAAAAATACAAAATTCAAATTTTTACGTTAAAAATGCATCAAATTAGCATTAATGTACTTAAATAAAAAAAAAAAACGTATCCCAAGGATTTTTGGTAATGTAAAGACTGCCCTAGACCTTAAAGCTTCGTAAAAGCAAAAAAAAAGTTATACTTAATAATGAGGATTTTTCGGAGTAGTCGGTCAAATAAACTTAAAAAAAACTTCTAAATTTTTAATTTAAAAATAAAGTGAAATTTCGTCTGTTTTGTTGTTCTTATCAATAAACAAAGACAGAAAATACCACGAAAACTCAATTTGTGTAGTTATTCAAGTCATTTTTTACTACTTTAAAATTTTAAGTTTTTTTAATAGTAGTAGTAGTTTATTTGACAGACTACTCCGAAAAATCCTCATTATTAAGTATCACTTTTTTTTGGCTTTTACGAAGGTTTAAGGTCTAGGGCAGTCATTACATTACCAAAAATCCTTGGGATATGTTTTATTTTTTTTATTTAAGTACATTAATGCTATTTTGATCCTACTACCTTTATCCTACTTGTATCAAAGTGAGGACGCAAATTTTTTTGTCAGTAAATGCTTTATTTGTAGTAATACTTTCACAAAAAGAAAATATAAAAAAAACCCAATAGTTTTTTTTTATCAATATTTTTCTTCATTCCAGAATTTCTCAAAAAAAAAATTTTCAAAAATTCATAACTCGAAAACTACAAAAAATCGGCTAACATACATGGGGTATATTCTGATAGCTTATGACGTGAGGAATCTAAAAAAAATTTTTTGTCGTCAAGGTTTGGACCACCCTGTATAAGCGTGTGGGGTATTCATAGAAAGGTCTTTGAAAATGATATGAAGGTTTATAAATCTCATTTTTATTTAAGCAAATCGTTTTCGAGATATCAGCTCTCAAAGTCGGAAAAATGTATGTCTATAACGTGATATAAAATTCAAAAAAATAATCTGTTATGCACATTAATAAACTCTATCAACGATTTTTGGTCTGATTAAATTATCTCCTATAGTTTTTGAGGTAGGTTGATTTAACTGTATTTTTTTTAATAATAAATTGATAATGGTACGGAACCCTTCGCGCGCGAGTCCGACTCGCACTTGGCCGGTTTTTTTATTTATCGTTTGGCATTACATGTACAATATATGTCACTGCAAGATATATACAATTAGATTACTTAAGCATTCTGATTTTCCTTGGCTTATGCCTTCAATATTAAAGGAACAGTCCCAGAAAGAAGGTCCGATGTCTTTTTTCTGGTCTGAGTGCTCTGGCGAGCGCGCCTATTAAGATTTGTTTTCCAGGCATAATTATTTGCAGTGACGATCAGCTGTGGGATTCAATCATCATCATTTTAGCCAAAAGACGTCCACTGCTGGACCCTCCAAGGATCGCCAATATGACGATAAATCAAAAACGAGAAGATCCGCTAGAGAACCAAAGTCACCGACATTGCTCTCAGAATTGCCAGACTTAAGTGGCAGTGGGCTGGATACATGGCAAGAACATCAGATGGCCGATGGGGCCAGAAACTGCTGGACTAGCGACCACGTACCGGAAGACGCAGTGTAGATATACCTCTCACAAGATGGTCCGATAACTTGGTCAAGGTCGCGGGAACCCGCTGGAAGCAAGCAACGCAGAACCGCAGATTCAATGAGAGCTGCCAATTTGATTGCACCCGCTAACAGTGTGCCTAACCCTACAGTGTTTTGTATCTGATCTCGACTTCCATCATTTGCTGGAAACTTTAGTGATTGATTGTTCTCCAAATTACTTTACTTGTCACTTCGAATACCGAAAACCAGTATAAAAAGATCGGCAAAACGTACTAAAGTCGCTATTATGGGTTTAAAACTAAGACTGGTTTTTGATTATGTATTTCTGGTCCTCAAATTCATTTAAAGTTTTGTTTAAAGATAAACGATTAGGTGATGTAATGACTTGAATAATATATTATTATTACCTATGTTTAATGGCTAACTTTCGGTATCAACATATAACATTCCAAGGCCGTTTAATTGGGAAATGTCTCGGATGAGGTTGATGACAAACATGTAATCCGGGGCTTTCTCATTTAACGGCCGAGGTGTGTATATTATTTTTCTGCTCAACGGAGCCGGCAGGCGGCAACTTAGTTTAGCGCAGCGGCCGGCAAATTATTGTTTGCCGGCCGGAGGGCTGAAATAGTTAATTACTGCAGACGCCGGCAAACCAAACTTAGTAGGCTGTGTAGGTATATTACGTACGACTAAAAATACAAAGCCTACATACATATATATGAATACAAGCCTACATAGATACTAAATACAAAGTTTGGTTTTCCCTTTAAAGCAGTTGTGAATATCAAATGATATATTTCATACATACGTTTTTTGAAAAACTCATTGGGACCAGCTGGGGATGAACCCACGATCGCTGCGTAGTAGCCGTGCGTTACATTTAATATTTACATTGTATTCAAGTTAGGTAAACCTACGCAAAGGAAATCCGATAATGATATTTTCTGATTGAATGGAATCATTAATGAAATTGAAAACAGAATAATTACGTCTATGAAAAGTTATTTTTGGTTTTGTGTATACGATAAAACTCAACTGCAACCCACGCTTTGAAATGTCAACATTTTCATGTACTCCCACATTACTTTAAAAACGTTAATAATAGCTTTATAAATCCTTCTAAAAACTTTTTCAAATTCCTAGTGAATGTACTGAAATTAAACACTGACCCACTTTAGAACCTTGACAAAGGAACGTTAAAAGTCAAATTGTAAGAGAGCTACAACAATTTTATTTAAAGTTTGTGAAGAGTCACTTTCGTCGATAGTACAGTCACGTCTAATAATATGTATACATTTCGGAACGTATGACAAAGGCATAAGGTTCAAAATCGTATACATATTATTAGAGCCGACCGTACATCTATTCGGCCATGATGAGCCAACTAGAAGCTTAAGCTTTGTCAGCCTCTCTATCCCAGTTGGTAGTGACCCTGCCTACGAAGCTGGACGGACCCTCCAGCTTCGTAGGCAGGTTCGAATCCCGGCGAGGGCATTATTTGTGTATTTATTTATCATAAATATTTGTTCCTTGGTCATGGCTGTCTATGTATTTAAGTATCTTATATGTATCTATCTATTATATTATATCGTCGCCTGGTACCCACATCAAGCCTTAATTGAGCTTACCATGGGACTAGTTCGATTTGTGTGAAGATGCCCAAAAATATTTATATTTAAGTATTTATCACACGGGTTACTCACGTAATTTAAGTTGATAATTGCTCGACATGTTTCGATCCATTTAAAGGATCCTCATTTATCGACTTGAATTACGTGAGTAACCCGTGTGATAAATATTTAAATATGTTTGAGTCTCACGTTAGTTATAATTCTAAAAATATTTATTATTATTATTAAGGTCAAATTTTCATCTTACCCCGTGATTCATCTGACCCGACTTTACCCTAATTTAATATTCCGAACAGCATTAAAATGCCAAGACTCCTAACGAAGTCATTCCGTTCTCCGATACAGCAAATAGAAGAAAATTCAATCTTCAGGCGAAGTTTTCATAGTGCTGCGAAGTCGATTCTAACAAAAACAATGTCGGATTGATATTTCGGAGAAAATTGTTCATAAAGCCTTTAATGAAATTGACTTTACATTTTTTTTATTATGAAATTAAAATTTGTTTAACTGGTAACTTTAAAATTCAGAGAGTCATCATGAACAATTTGAATATGATGCCTTAAAAAGACGGCAAATTCAAATTGTCTATGACGACTATCTGAATTGTCTCGACTGAATGTTTCTTTGTCAGAACGGCATCGTAGACACTGAGCGGTATCAGGCGCGGATCCGGGGGGGGGGCAATGGGGGCACTTGCCCGATCCAAGAACCTCCCAGAAGACCTATTCTGAGTTCTAAAACTCACGGGCAACCTGCATATCTGATGCCATCTGTACTGACGCTATACATATATACATCATCGGCATCAGCCTGCTTGACGTAGGCCTCTCCTATTAACTATGCATAGACGCATTAGGAGGTAAATGCCCATAATCGCCACGCTGGGCAAGCGGATTGGCGATCGCAGTAATGTGTCCACTATGATGACGCTGCTGCCCATCATCATTTGTCAAATAATGGTCTGTGACACTTCAATCCCTTAGTCGACTCTTACGAAACCCGAAGGATTAGTAGTTGGGGTGGTGACAAAATGTATTCTTACTGACGCTATACTTTTGTGTTAAATAAAAAAAATATGTATGGGTACCAAGTGATGACATATACACTGTATATTATACAGGGTGGAACGGAACGACGATCCTTCCCGCTGCCGACCGTGTCTACCAACCATTACAATGAACTTTTAGTATTAACTCTTAACTAATCACTTGTATTTTTTAAAGATATTTCGATTTTGGTACGTGTACTATACTAATAGGTTCATCGTAATGGTTGATTAGTGGGAAGGATCGTTACGGTCCATCCTGTATAATATATAGATACATACAGGTACCTGCCATATCAAAACGACATTTCTAAATCTAATGTACCAATCTTATAGAGATCGATGCAAACAATGTCACAAAGTTTTTTTCGTCCTACTTGCAGTATTATTGTAAACTTAGTTTCAAGAAAAAGTGCATTGAAATTTCTTTGTCATTATAACTTTCTGAGGAATACTAATAACTTATCGAGGTAGATGGGAAAATGAAAGTTAATGGAATTTCAAAGTCTAGTTTAGTTTCGAAAAGGTTTTGCACTAATCATATATTAGTATTGTCATCATCATCAGCCTTTTTCAGTCCACTGCTGGACATAGTTTGTACTTTATCCACGTGTTATGTGTAGTAATATTCCTGTTCATATATGTCTTAGTGAGAGCTGTTAAGGGAATAAGTGAATGTCTATACAGTGTATTAGAAACCTTACATCCTGCTCACTTGTTGCTGTTTGCTTTCCAAATAAATAAAATAAAATAGGCCCATGCCCATAGGCATTGATGATGACCCTGCCCATTTTTTTTTAATTTTATGTGACGAAGGTAGACAACTGAGCTCTCAGCCCACCTGGTGGAATGCAGGAACTGAAGCCCATGGACATAGTGACCAAGAAATCGCCTATGCGCTGCCTACCCTGAACTTAGATGGATTGCCTCTATCTATGCCAGTAATTACACCGACTATCTCACCCCCGAACTGAAACAGAGCAGTGCAAAACTGCTATTTAGCGGTAGGTTAACGGGTAACAAGGTGGTAGCTATCCGGGCGGACCCTGCACGAGGTCCTACCAGCATCCTCACCAACAATCTTCTGTAAACTAGTAGTCACTAACACTTTAATCTCTTACCCACGGGAAGAGTTGGGGTGGTGATAAATGTATTCTTACTGCCGTTACCACGTGGCCGGATTATTGTAGTAGTTAGACCTCTGTTAGAGGCATTAGAAATTCTAAATTAATAAATAGCCAATAGCCAATAGACAGTAGCAGTCATTTATGATCAAACCGGAATCAAAAAGGGATTCGAAAGTACTGTTGACGTGTCTTTATTTCGGCGTTTGTTCCAAATCATTTTCGTGGTCACACTTTTTGCGATAACGGCTGATTATTTTGACTTCTCCACCGTGTGATGACGGCAGTAAGAAAACATTTGTCATCACCCCAACTCCTCCTGCGGGCGTCGTAAGAGTCGACTAAGGGATTGAAGTGTCACTGACCATTCTACAAGATTGATGATGGGCAGCAGCGTCATTATAGTGGACACATTACTGCGATCGCCAATCCGCTTGCCCAGCGTGGCGATTATGGGCGTTTACCTCCTAATGCATCTATACGCATAGTTAATAAAAGAGGCCTACATATGAATATAACTATGAATATATCCTAGATTGGCTTATACACTGATATGTATAATCCAATCTAGGACATATTCATTGGCTACGAAACCGCTGTTAGAATGGGTATTCTAACAGCGGTTTCGTAATACCAACGTCCAAGGTGGGATTTGAAGCCACGACCTGAGCCATAACAAACAATAAAGAGTCAATATAAAGAAATAAAAAATTACGAATGTCAATAATACTTAAATAATGAAATGAAATTCCGCCAACTTTTCTAAATTTGTTGATTGGTTAGATTGCCATCTGATGGCAGAAAATGGCGTTTATCAATTAATTACATCTTGAGTCTTTGAACAAACTTTGTTCAAAGTTTTGATTCCCTTTTGAGCTTTGATTTGATTTTGATTTTTGACTGATTGTAGATAAAGCGGGTAGAGGGCTAAATTCCAGTAGTATAGTCGTATTTTTTTATTAGGTAGTGGGATTTTTTACCAAAAAAGAAAATAGGCATTCTGGCTTTCCTTTTCTCTCTCTTTCTCCGTCTCCAAGTGTTGGGTTGCTAGTTACCATAATATTTATAAAGATGGACATCTAACGCGAGTCCGGGTATAAAAAAAAGTTGAGCCAAACACCGCGCATATATCGGCGCAACGTCATTGACAAATGCAAATCGAGTATAGTCAATCAAACTTTGATGGGCACAACTGTATTTTAAATAGCGGCTTAAGTTTATATAGAATAATACGATAGTCATTAGCGTGATGTCTTGAAGGGGGTGACATTTGTCAACGAAATTTCAGGGCCGTTTTTGAAAGGCAATTTAGTATGGTGTGCAGCGTGCATGTCTTATTTGTTCGTAGGTAGCCACTCAGTGGTAATTTGGCTCACAGCTCAATTATCACGCAGGAGACGTGGCTAGGCCAGTAATTTTAACACATGATGGGTGCGACCACAGAATTAGATTTGGATAGACGAAACAAGTTCATTCATTTGTATGGCGGCCGAGCGTGTCAGATTTTGTAGGTACTGAAGTTGTTACTTGCCTATGATTTTAAATATGTCTCAGAGCCTTGAGTATTCATATTTTTTTGTGTTGTTGCAATTAATATTACTTAAGGAGGCATTATTAATGTTTTTGTTCACTTCAACTTACAAAATTTGACGCCCGAAAGCTGCAAGCTGCGATTAAAGACCTTGAGTATTCATATTTTTTTGTGTTGTTGCAATTAATATTACTTAAGAAGGCATTATTAATGTTTTTGTTCAATTCAACTTACAAAATTTGACGCCCGAAAGCTGCAAGCTGCGATTAAAGACGGACAACTCAGTGGATTTCACTGAGTTCATTTGACACGCTAAGTAGATACGTTTGCTTGATCTATGGTATATAATTATGACATCTGTGGGTGCGACAGTATTTCGCTGCGCTATAGACTATCCGTCATTCTTTTATAGTTTTTCTTACATAGTAAAAGACGGGAAGTCTGTCTCGCGGGGGCATAAAAGGGTTATGTGTCGGCCGGAAAAACAAAAGTTGTCCACTCAGTGGTCAAAAGTTAACAGCTTTTATAAATCTATATTACGACTTGATTGCATAGGGCTACAGACCAGGGAATCTAGTTGTACCGAAAATTGTTTTATCCCAAAATTAGTACAGGAATTCCTTAACTTTAGGAATGTCCACCGAAAAGACGATAACCTAAATCTGACAATGACCCAATAGGGTCGAAGATTGACTAGTATCTTGGAGAAGTCTGTTATTATTTTTTTATTTGGTGATTAGGTATATCACTATTTTTACGGTTAAACTCATAATAAAAACCGCTCAATATAAATCATTGTATACATAAGCAGTGTATGTTTCACACAAAGCCCTTGTCAATTCGTTAAATTTTTATTGACCCAGCTTAATCTAAAGAAAATACCGCAGAATATTATTTTAATAAAGGAGCATTCCACGCCCAGAATGCTATTAGACAGGCTTTGCATCCAATGTTTTCATTATTAAATTCAATATTGCTCCGATTCTTGTCAATCAAGCTTTCTGGGTATTAATTTTGAAATATTTAGATACGTATTTGGGAACCGGAATTTTGTTAGGAATTTTATTGATAATGCTATGAATGATTATTGACAATTATTTACCTGTAGGTTGACTGGTAGTAAATGCCTTCTGCCATTAAGTCCTTCTGTTGTATCTGTATTTTATAATCCCGCAATAACGATTAAATGTATGTATGTAAATTCTTTATTGTACACAAAACACAAGCAAAAATACACATTTTTACAAAAAAATTGACAGGTACAAAGGCGAACTTATCCCTGCAAGGGATCTCTTCCAGTTAACCTTTGAGCAAAGGAGTCGTCTATTTGAAGCAAAAGATAGACAAACATACCGTGTACAGGGGATAATATATTTGGGTAATACCAAAAACTAAACTGTTAATATACCAACTAAGATAAACTCATACATCCAATACACATATAATTAAAATATTTAATACATATACGTACATATACTACACATCAATAAATAGAATACTCACCCAATTCACAAAATGTCGGAGAGCCACAACTTTTTCAGATTGTTCTTGAGTGACGCTACAGACTGGGACTGTCTGAGGGATAGGGCGTGGCTTAAATAATACCTATATTTATTTTTGGTGCGGTGCCGTGTGGTGACAGCAGTAAGAATACATTTGTCACCACCCCAACTCCTTCTCCGGGTATCGTAAGAGTCGACTAAGGGATTGAAGTGTCACTGACCATTCTACAAGATTGATGATGGGCAGCAGCGTCATCATAGTGGACACATTACTGCGATCGCCAATCCGCTTGTCCAGCGTGGCGATTATGGGCATTTACCTCCTAATGCGTCTATACGCATAGTTAATAGGAGAGGCCTACGTCCAGCAGTGGACTAACATAAGCTGATGATGATAACCTTTATTTCAACGACCAACTTTTCGAGCATCGACGTTACACCCGTGGCCGTGGCTTTCCACTATGGTGCGTTTGGTTTCCCTAATATAGGAGATACCACAACCAGATCGCTGCATCAATCAATCTTATAAACACCCGGTGTATAACTATGAATAAGGTAAAACATCCTTAGGCGACCTTAGGAACCCTACCACCTTTGATAACGGCACTTGGTGTAGAATACTTATTCAAAAGTGTACCGATTTTGTCCGTTACACCCCAAACATAAGCCATAAATGCTGGTCACTTCGTAACATCTGGCGGTTTCTTCCTCAGTGTTCGTCTTGGTTGCCGTCTGTTCATCTTATAGCCATTTCTCAGAACCTCCTGAACTTGCGATAACTCACTTTCCAGAAATTCAGGGTCACAAAGGTCATGTGCTCTGTCCTTTAGATAATTAACCATAGACTCAAGCTGCCGGGAGTGGTGGTGAGACAGAGCGTTTTAATACCTGTCAGTTTGTGTAGGCTAAAGACTGTGTGGGCCAAAGATCCATCACTTCGACCTTCGTCCAGAAAAGGCTAACTACGCTCCGATTTCAATACACATGAACTGACTTTAGGACGAATGGAATACTGGAGTAATTTCTCAACTTTATGCTTGCCACCTCTCATAACCAATGCTCAGCGGGGGTGAGTTGTTTTCATACTAAATGTCACGTGCGTGATACATGTCATTTAGTATGAAAACAGCTCACTCCCGCCGAGCATTGTTCATAAACGCAGAAGACGCATTAAACGTCTATTTGTAAATGCTTGCTGGTATCTTCCGTTTTGAAATGGTAGCGTATCGGAGATTGTTTTATTTCAATCACGTCTGCAGATATATTCCAGTTGATTATTTCTTCTCCACTGGCTTAATTGTTTGGAAAGCGTGCCAACGTAATGTTTTCTCTGTCTGAGTGAATTTTCTTTTCGCTTGACAATAAAATTCAAATGATTTATTTTCAGAAACACACATTGTACAACATATTTGCAGTGAGCAGTTGAGCCTGTCCTGCCGAGCCTCTTTATTAAAAATTTGCTAATCAAAAGCAAATGCGTGTTAAATTTAATTTATAGTGAGATTTATACCAATTGTTGAAACTTGGAACAGTTAAAGTTAACGTTTTTTATCTCGCAAATTTATGGAGTATTTTGTGATCTAGAAATCTTATAATCACATGACATCATCAGCCTATATTAGTCCACTGCTGGACAACGGTATCTCCTTAACCTATGCGTATGGATGCATAACAGTTGTGTCGATGTTTAATTTTGTCAATCTTTCGTCCCTACTAGAAAAATATTGATATACACAGAGGGCTGTTTCAACGCGACCGATTTTAACAGTGTGTTCCTAACCACATCTAGAAACTATAATGTCATATAAACTTTTCTGGATATAGCCTAGTTTCACAGTTATTATCAATTGAAAAAAATGTAGTTGCTACTCAGTTCAAAAGTTTTTTTTAAAGGCGTTGGTGGGTGCCATTATGGAGATCTCATTAACCCCATTTCCTGATCTCATTTCCTGTTTAGAGCTTCCTTCATGACAGTACAGCAGACCCCTGAACGGGTGGATCGGGTGCTCCCTACTGAAAGTCGTCACTGCGCTCAGCTAGTAAGGTTTTCTCTTAAGCAGGTTGAGAGTACCATAAAGTCTTTGACGAGAGGAAAATCACCGGGACATGACGGTCTCAGTGTGGAGCACCTGATACACGCCGGTGCACACCTGCCTCGAGTGCTCAAATTATTATTTAATTTGTGTATCAGCCATTGTCATCTTCCAGAAGATCTCATGAAAACCATTGTTGTCCCAATAGCTAAAAACAAAACCGGGAATGCCTCCGACAGTGCGAATTACAGACCTATTTCCCTGGCTACCACGGTGGCCAAGGTGCTTGACGGATTGCTTGATAACTTATTGGCAAATCACATAAAAACCCAAGACGCGCAGTTTGGTTTTAAGCCAGGTGTATCAACGGAGAGCGCAATTCTTTGTTTCAAGCATACCGTCAAGTACTATGTTGATGGGAAGACACCTGTGGTGGCCTGTTTCCTGGACCTGTCGAAGGCATTCGATACGGTCTCATACAGTATACTGTGGGATAAGCTGGAGAAGGCTACGAGCACGCCGAGGGAGGTGATTGATATGTTTAGATATTGGTATGGTCACCAAACCAATAGGGTGAGATGGGCAGGGGTGCACTCGGACGTGTACAGGTTGGGATGCGGGGTGAGGCAGGGGGGTTTATCCTCGCCGCGCTTATTTAATCTGTACATGGATGAGCTGATTGGTAGACTCAGTAGCACTAATGTTGGATGTTCGATCAATGGTACCACGGTGAACAATATAAGTTACGCGGACGATATGGTGCTGCTGTGTCCATCAATCAGTGCACTGGTGAAGCTGTTGAGGATATGTGAAGAGTATGCGGTCGCCCACTGTTTGAGGTACAACACAAGCAAGAGCGAGATATTGGTTTTTAAAGCAGGAAACAATGCTTTCGACTCTTTACCACCTGTCAGCTTGTGTGGTGTCCCACTTAAACGAGTTAACCGTTTTAAGTATCTTGCACTGGGTGACCGATACTCTTCAGGATGATCTTGATATGGAGAGGGAGCGCAGGGCATTGGCGGTACGGTGTAATATGTTGGCGCGTAGGTTCGCACGGTGTAATGGGAGTGTCAAATTAACGCTTTTTAAAGCGTTTTGTCAGTCCTTTTACACCTGCAGCCTATGGGCCAATTATACCAGAAAGACCTTCAATGCCTTGCGTATCCAATATAATAATGGTTTCAGAATGTTGTTGGGTCTGCCACAGTTTTGCAGCGCGTCAGGTATGTTCGCGGAGGCGAGTACCGATTGTCTCGGTGCAATAATTCGAAAAAGAACTGCCTCCCTGATGCGTCGCGTGCGTGACAGCCCCAACAGCCTTCTGCGTCTAGTATCAGAGTCCCCTGCTGGCGCCTTTTGGAGACATTGGGACACGGTACATATGGCGTCCAGAGGTTTAGTTTATAATATAATATAATATAGGTTAGACTAACATAGGTTTAAGGGAATGTTAACTAACACATATGGATCTATTCTGAATTAAAATTTTATTATTATTATTATTATCTCCTTTATTTCTCTATTCTCTTAAGTTAGGTTTTTTATACAAATGTCTATAAAAGTAACAAGTACAAAAACAATACAAAACACATAAACACATTATAAAAAACCTAACCTAGGGTGCCGCCGGCAACGGGGCGGGCCCAAGCTGCCGGTGGTTAAGGTCGCAGAGAGAGGAACCGACGGACTATCCGCGCCGTGTCCAGGACTACCGCCTTCTGTATCCGACCCTTGATCCAGCCATCTAGCGAGAGACTCTTAAGGTGTTGGTCGAGACTCTTCGCTATTAAACCGTTCGCTGTAACGACCATCGGGACTATGATCGTCGAGTCAACATCCCACATGGCGGTTATCTCGTGGGCCAAGTCTAGGTACTTACTGGACTTGTCCTTTTCGGCATTCACGAGATTCTCATCATGGGGGATGGTGACGTCGACGAGCACAGCCCGGCGCTGCGATCGATCTACCAGCACGATATCAGGCTTATTGGCAACAATAGTCCTGTCCGTGATGATAGGTCGATCCCAATAGAGCGTGGCACGACCATTTTCGAGAACTGGTGCAGTTGTGTACTTATAGTATGGCACTTCGACGTCCACAAGGCCGTATTGAAGAGCAAGCTGCTGGTGTATAATACTGGCTACGAGGTTATGTCTGTGCAAGTACTCGGTGTTGGCAATCTGAGAACAACCGGAAATAATATGCCTGAGTGACTCACCGGGACGGCGGCATGCCCGACAAATGTCGACCGTACCGTCCTTCAGGATATATTTCCGGTAGTTATTCGTCATGATAACCTCGTCAGCAATTGCACAGGCAAAACCCTCGGTTTCTCCGAAGAGGTCCCCGAATCGTAGCCAGTTCACCGACGCGAGCAGATCTACGTCAGGTCCCGTGAGGGACTTGTAGAACCACCCGTGTAGCTCCTTGCTCTTCCATACCGCCTTGCGGTCCTCGGTGCTTAGTACCACAGGTCTGCGCCAGTTCTCTTTTGCCAAGGAGAGCGGCGTGAAGTTCCGGTCTACTGCCACCACATCACGATGCATCCCGCACTCATTGTTAAGAAAATAGTTTCTGAGATTGTACACCTCGTGGTTGTGGAGGTTTTTGGCATTTAAGAAGCCGCGGCCCCCACACCTCCGCGGGATGTACAATCTCATAACTGATGAGCGCGGGTGTAGCATTCGATGTGTGGTAAGCAGTGTACGGACCCTTCGATCCAGGGCGTCCAGCTCGGTCTGAGTCCACCTTAGTATGCCAAAGGAGTATGTGAGTATGGGCATTACCCAGGCGTTGAAGGCGCGCACTTTGTTGCCTCCTGACAAAAGACTGTTAAGTACTTTTGTGAGCCGGCTGAAAAAGCGCTCCTTCACCGCCTGTCTAATTCCCATATCTTCAATACCCAAAGACTGTGACATACCAAGGTATTTATAGGTTTCTGCTTCCGAGATAGATCTGAACGTCATTGTCTCAGAAAGCTGTAAATTTGTTGAATTTACTACTTTCCCCCGCTGCACATGCATAACCGCACACTTATCGACACCAAACTCCATATTGATGGCACTACTGAAAACTTCTGTGGTTCGCAGTAGCTCCAACAAGTCTTGGCTATTTGGTGCAAATAATTTGAGATCATCCATGTACAGAAGGTGAGAAATGACTTCACCCTCTCTCCGAAGCCGACAACCTAGTCCTGAATCCTTCAGCAGGGTGCTGAGGGGATTCAGAGCTAGGCAGAACCATAAGGGACTCAGACTGTCACCCTGGAATATGCCTCGCTCGATCCTTATGAAGTCCTGCGGGCCAGAGGGGTCATCTCCGCCTCCTGGTTGACGAAGGACTGTGGTCCACTGCCCCATACACGCGCCGAGAAAGGATCTTAAAGCTGCATCAACTTTATACAGCTCCAAGACCCTCTTCAACCATGAATGGGGCACCGAATCATAGGCCTTCTTGTAGTCAATCCAAGCGGCGGAGAGGGCCCCTTTGTTACGCCGGACTTGCTGGCAAATGGTCATGTCGATGAGGAGCAGCTCTTTAGTACCACGGGACCCAACCCTACATCCATTTTGAGCAGAGGCCAGAACATTGTTCGCAACAATGTGCGTGTTAATTTTATTATTATTATTATTAACTTAGAAGATGTCAAAAAGTGAGAAATACAACCTTTTCAAAATTAGTTTTTTGTAAAAAAAACGTCAACACTCATTTTAAGTGCCAGTGTTATCATCATCATCATCATCATCATATCAGCCGAAAGACGTCCACTGCTGAACATAGGCCTCCCCCAAAGATTGCCACAATGACCGGTCCTGCGCCACCCGCATCCAGCGGACTCCTGCGACCTTCACTTTTTATGTTAAAATACATTCAAAAATAGTAAAAAGACATAAAACAAATTAAAATAAAATTTTTTTTTCGCCGAAAATGACAAAACTCATATTGGATGGTGGACCGGCAATAGCTAGGCTTAGTTTTTTTTTTAGGTTAGGTTGTTAGTCTTAGCTAGTTTTAGCTTATTATAGGTTAAGGTTTTTTTATATTATAATTCATAAGTATCTAAGTCAGGGTAAATCAGTAATAATATAAAATAATTTGTGTCACTAATACAATTTGAGCTACATAAAGGCCAGTTTAATATAAATGACACATGCAAACACCGGTTTCGCGGGGGCAAAAATGTACCAGTGCTAGTGATTCATTAAATATCGTCTTAGTTTATCGATATCCAAAAAAATATTTTTTTAACCATCATTATCATAACTAAACTAATGGCTAAGTTGGAATACGTTTAACTATGTGCAAACCTCTTTCATTCATACTTATCGCAACTATAAAGAACTGATATCTGACATTGACTGTGTCGAGTCACTTTTGACAACCATTCAATCGTTAAATAATTCATCTAGTACGTACAACAGTATTATTTTGCATTCCGATCAATTAAATCTACCTTTTTTGTTTCTTAAGGCGGCTAAAAATTTCACGCAAGAAAAAAGTATCCGGAAATTAAATAAAACTGAGTCATAAAACAAAAATTCATCAAAACTATAAATTGTTTGAATTTGCTCCAATTACTACAATTGACCTAGAAAGTTCGTTTAGTTGGCTAAAATGGATCTTGTCACTCAGGCGACGAAGATTAAAGTCTGAAAATGTAGAAAAATGTTGATTGTATATTATAAAAATATATTAAATATTAAAGATAGTTAATTCCTCAAAAAAAATATTTCTGTGCGTATAGTTTCCTTCTTCAATCAAATTCTTGAAATTACACAACGGTTGTACGACATTTTTATCGATATCAAATAATAAAATTAGTTTAATGTGTCCTCGCACTAATAAACGTCAGTACAGATTTGCCCCCGCGAAACCGGTGTTTGCGTGACATGATGGAAGTAAAATACAGCTGTTTTATATCAATTAATTTTATAATATTTAATATTGATCGAAATTAGAAAAAAACTCATATAATATTTTTTATAAATATTAGATGTCATATACCAAAGAAAAACTAAATCTAATATCTAATATTTATAATTTATATAGTATTAAGTAGTGTGACTACTGGAGAAAAATAAAAAGTACAAATCAAAATATTTAGTTAAAATTATATTTATTTCCTTTTAAAGATGTTACATAGGTACTACACGAAAACACACAATTAAATAAAAAATAAAAATACATTTTAATCGTTTCCCCCTACCCCTCGTGTCATTCCTGGTGCAAAAGTGCCCATAACGCTAGCAGCGTTGCCGCGTTGTATAACAATAGGGAGCTTTTGCACCAGAAACGACTCGGAGCGAGGGTTTTTCTTTAGTTAATAAATATTTTGATTTGTGTTTGCGCAATACGTTCAATAATATTTTTTGTTTGTTTTTACACCAAAAATGCGTGGTTAAAATCTTTCGGGTTAAAAGCCCACGGTGTATATATAATAACCTTATACTATTGATTATTAAATAAATGCTTGTTTGTCCACAGACCTGTGTAACGCTGCCACGAAGATCCAGGCTTCGTTCCGCGGACACCAGGCCCGCAAAGTCACCCAAGCAGAGAAAGATAAAGAACTACAGGATTTGCAGGATAAGGTTCGTAATAATAGTACATTACTATAGAGGACGGGAAACGAAGGGTTATAAGCCAAGTAGATATATCTGGCCGAAGGAACTGAGGCCAGATAGGAATACGCGGCCTGTAACCCTGTTTCTCGCCGAGATTTGTATAGTGTTTTTCTCAAACTTGCCATGAAATAAAACGAACAGATTTCGCCGAACCATACTATTTGATTTGAAAATAAAACAATAGTACAGTATCGTACAACATAAAAAAAAACATTCGCGCCTAACTTTTTTTTTATCTGTTTGAGGTATCCTTTTACCTGTTGGTATAGACATTATTCGTAGTTCTTAGGTTTTTTTTTTTCTGTGGCTGAATGTCAAGACCTAGTGTCACAATTTGACGTTTCAAAACAAAAGACAGTTTGTTTGCAGTCCTAGGTGTGAAATAAATACATGAAATCTCTTTACATATCATCTTAGCATATGACACCGGATACATAGTATTTCCGGGCTTAATTTAAAGTAAGTAACATCAACATTCCGTAGCAAGTTTGAGAATAGTACATTACTACCGAGGCCGGGAAGTGACTGGTTGCCGGCCGAATATTCGGACGTCAACCCGTCACTTCATGGCCGAGGTATGTATAATGCTTTTCTCAAACATGCAATGAAATGAAACAAAAAAATGTGTCTTCTTTCTAAGAAACTATAAGTCAACTACATAACTAAGTCTTTGAAACACAACAAAAGTCAAATATGACACCGACATCTCATTTTTTTTTTAAAGATTGACCTGTTTGAATGTTGCAAATTTTTAATTTAAAAAAGCGGTATTAGACGACGCTGTCGGTTGGGTCCAATTAATCGCATGCAGTGATCGGGGCCGACGGATCGCGCCGTATAATACTGCTTTTTAAATATTATTTTGAGTAATTATTGTACATTTATTTTAAATGATATTATTTAAATACCTAATTATAACTGCAAAAATTTGCCAATCATTTTTTTATACTAATATTACTTACAGATAATTATTGGCTAAAAGCCAAGATGCTAGGTCACAACCCTATGTCAAATGAAAATTAAAAAAGAGGTACTTGCCGGCCTAGGCCGGCAACGAGGTACTTCCCGGCCACTTTTTAGGCACGTAACTACAACATTTCATTGCATGTTTGAGAAAAAGTAATTTATTTGCTTTCATGTAGTACATAGGATCTTACAAAATAAAAGTTACAAGTAAGGGCATGGCAATTCTTGAAAGTGATTTATGGGTCAACATTTTTTTCGTTGTCTTAATTTGTGCCCCTAAAAAAACGTCACGCAGTGGTGATTTTCGTATGAGATGATGTTTTGTTTTCGATTTCTGATGTATGGATTAAAATCTAGCGTGAAAAGTAATACAAGTGCACCAGATTTTTTTAAAATACTTAGTCGAGATAGCCACTAAAAGCGTGACAAAGTGGTATGATACAAGACAACGAAAATAATTTTGACCCTTATACTAATTAATGTTTTTGCTTTAGGTACACTGGGTAATCATTGCAACAGTTGGTCATTTAGGTATTCATTCACAGAATAGTATGTTTTAGTTATATAATTTTGACGTCTCCCGCCCGACCTTGATGATTAATAAAAATGTGTTTGACAAATAATATTTCTCAAATTTACAATTTTATTTGAAAATAAGTGTAGGGTCGTAGAAAAAGTATTGTATGCAACTTTGTTAAACTGAGTAAAAAAATGCCCATGGCGTCTATAACAACAATTTTCAGATTCGCCTGAAATTATTACCCACGCCACTCACCTTTTTTGACCTCTCTTAAACAACGGTTGCATAAAATACTATAATGAACTCGAACTTTACTAGTCGCAAAAAAGTACGTTTGTTCATCTCATGGAAAACATTGTTCAGAAAGACCATCTTAACACGTTTTTCACAGTTGGGATCACGACCCCGTAATGACCCTGTATATCTAACAGGACATTGCAGTCGAGGTCCTAAAGATACAATCTCGAATAATACCTTTTTAGTAAATAGAAATGTTTTGTGAGAAAGTCGTGAAAGTTTAAATTAGATAATATTTCGCAACAAAAATAATATCGAAAAACATTTTACTCGCGTTTGAATCAAACCCCGAGGAATCGAGTTAGCACTGAGACGTTGTTGAAATAAGAAACGGTCAGAAAGCACAGTAATATAAAAACCAGTAAATATACATTATGCCCATGAGGAAAGGGAAAAATTCAACAGCGGATTTCTGACCAAATTTGAAGTTAAAAATGTCATAATATATGAAGTTTTCTGGATTCAGTCTATTTTAAGAGAAAATTTGTTTTTTTCTTAAAACCGTTTTAGACCGTTACGCTATGATACACGCATTTTAGGGAACGATTTTGTCACCATGTTGTCTTAGTCTTGTCACACTTAATTGACAGACATAAATGAACAAAAATATCTTTAATTACCAAGCAAATGTAAAAAAAACTTTAAACTGCATTTTTTGCGATAGTTTGATTAATAAAATCCTTTTTTTGTGTATTAAGGCATTCAAAAGATCAAAAAAAAAACAAGAAAAAAATGTTTTTTTGCAGATTTGACCAAAACTCATTTAACATTTTTTGCTTCTTTTAGTCTCAGGAATATGCTGTAAGAATTTTTGCGTTACCTCGTGGGCACCTTGTATATTCATCATCATCAGCATATCTCAGTCCACTGCTGGACGTAGGCCTCTCCTATTAACTATGCGTATCTACGCATTGGGAGGTCAATGCCCATAATCGCCACGGTGGACAGGCGGGCTGGCGATCGCAGTAGTGTGTTCTCTATAATGCTGCTGCCCATCATCAATCTTCTATGAAGCAAAATTAATTGATACTTTAACCCTTTAGTCGACTCTTACGACGTCCATCGGAAGTTTTGGGGTAGTGACAAATGAATTCTTACTACTGTCACCAAGTGGCAAATTTTCAATTACTTCGTTTAATTTAGTTCTACAGTAACATTACATATTATATTAAATGAAGGGTCCACGGAAAGAACATGTCTAGTCAATTCAAATTACAGAAGGAAAAACCATCTTACTTTTTATACAGATTTTTACAGAATAAGGTGTGAAATTGCCCAGATTTTTGTAAGCACTGGACATTGTTTTTTCCGTGGACCCTTCAAATGTATACCAGCATTTAGATCACTCATACTGTTTTCTCTTTGACCGTGAAGCTGCTTAAAAATTTATCCGAGCTTAAAAGTAAATCCTTTGTATTACTAACGACTTGTTTCTTCACGTCTTTCATCCCATTGCATTATTAAACCCTACAAACTGAGCATTTACATTTAACAGGATTAAAGTCTGCGTAAAGTATGACGTCATCATGAGATCGAAAGTAAATTTTATAATACCCTTTCATGTTTTTTTCTTTGAGGTGCATATGACAACAATTAGTTTTACTATAATTTAACGGTTAAACACGTGTATTTAGCCACTACGCACATGTTTCGAAGAGCCTAGGTCTCCATTATCAATCACTGAGCCCTCGTTCACGCCAAGCGACTCGTGAGCGCGGCGCGTACTGACGACGGTCAGTAAATCGTAGTGACTACACACACGTGAGTTGAACCGTTTAATTATAGCTATGATTTTGATGTCTTGGGAAAGTTTCTCTTTATTACAAGCAGTAAGGTAAAAAAGTGATTACATACCTATCTGGCAACACATACTGATCAAAGACTTTTGTCTTCAAACGAGTATGCAAGTTCGTAAATGACGCGTAACCCGATAAATGGATAAAACGGGACCATCACAAACCACCTGGTATCGATAACTACAAGCTAATTCGAACAGCCCTTACGGCCTTCGAAAACCGTAATCCCAAAACATGCACCTAAATTTCTAAACAATTTGTCTAAAAGCCCGCATCACACGCCAATCTTCACCCGGGGGATTCCACGAAACACGGCACTCCACTCTATAGTGAGCGAGATTAATGATTGGACGTTTTTGGTAGAAATACCCTGCTAATTCCAACTTTATAATGTGAATTTAAAACTTTATTCCGTTAGAGTTGAGCGTTTGAAAAAAATCCTACGACTAGATACCGTCATACTATCCAAATTTGCCTTCAGGGGAAACATTGCCCAACACTAGAATTCTTAATAAATTGGTTAATGCAGAAAAAATACGACACTGTGATGGTAAGCTCACTATTTTTAGTATGAAATATGGTACGTGAGTAAGCAACATTGAGTATTACTTTTAAAAATTCTAGCTGTGGGCAATGTTTCCCCTGAAAGCAAAGTTGGCTAGTTTGACGGAATTCAATATGACACGCAGATTCCGAAGTTGTAGGAGGGCATTAATACTGGAATTTTCAAAATTCAACCTTTAGGATGCGGCTCCACTGACGCGGAGCGGAGCGGAGCTGTGGGAGCTCGGCCAATGAGACCGCATCACAGTGTTTTTAATTCGAATTTGAAGGATGTAATTGGTCAATTTTGTACAGCTCCGCTCCGCATCAGTGGAGCCGCACCCTTAAGGGGGTGGAAGTATTCAAAGTAAATAATGCGGGAAAGATTAGTTTGAATGTTTTATTCGAAACTTCAAGGGCGTGTTCCTAACGATAAATGAGTTAACAGGTTAACACGTGTTTCGGAATTCTGGGAATTAAATGAATAGGTATCGTTTTACGGTCATCGATTACGAAAATAATAAAAAAAATTAAATTTAACGTGGAGGATGGGAAATAAGTAGCTTCTTGTTGCGATGGTACTTTATTGGAGTGTTCATAACGCGAGATAAAAGTCAATAAACGTATACTCCATTTCAAATATCATGGCCCGATGCCACATAAAACTTTGAAGTGGCATCGACGAGAATGTCGCTTACGTAACGCGATTCTTAATACTTCTAAAAATGATAGGAACCCGAGTTCTAGTGTGGTAATATTTTGGGACTTAACTTACACGTTCACACAGTTTTTTTCTAACTTTGAGCATTTATTTATCGTAGCTGCCGTAGATAGTATAACCGTCACGTAAGCGACATTGTCGTGGATTGCCCCAACTACCACCATAAGCTACATAGAAACCTACGGGTCAAATTTTTTTTTTCAAACTAATATTAGGTACGTTCAGTAAAAAAATCTTTTTACCAACGATTGACTACGATTTCGTTTAGTAAAAAAATCAGCTTTCATTTGAAACAGAAACAACTGCGTATTCGTCATTAATGATTGATAGTTCATTTATTGGCAGGAAAACCTGTTGATCAGCAGCCTTATTACAAGCAATTAGTCTCTATTTCTTCGCAATCATCGTGATTCGTTTTTTCAAAGCGCTGAAAATGGACGAATATTTCTATCCTGAGTTTACCAGGGGAATAATTTATTACCATGAGAGTTTTTCAAGAAAACTTAAAATGGCGAGTTTGAACTCGTTTTATCCGAAAAGATGCGCCAAAATTTAGTTTCCTGTCATTTTGGTGTGAACCGTGTTTTTATTTGTATTAACGTGACGCACTGGAGAAAATTGTTAAAATTTTTTGGATCTTTTTATAAATTACGAGGTGTGAAAATAGAAACGATCCTGTACCGCGAACTAAAAATCTAGTAATCACTCTAACGAAGGTGTAATCGGAATAGCAGAGATAAATGTTTGAAATGTAATATTTTCGAATTTCGCGGCATTAAATCATTTAAATGAAAGAGCCTAAACAAGTAGAAATTGAAGGCATAGCTGGAACCTCTTTTGGGATAACGCTCAACTATCTTTCGATGAATCTCTCCCTCCTAATATGTTTGCAATGAACCAGAGGAATAAAGACAAGTAACCCACCAGGAAGCTATCCGTCTTCGGTCGAGGCAAACTCATGTCAAGGATATTTGATTCACAGAATACTTAGAAAATAACTCGTGTATAAAAAAATATCCAAAATAAGCAAATATAACTTCGACATGTACCTCGGAGATATCTAAAAACTTTTAATTAATCCGACTTATTTAAAAACACGTCTAAAGATAAAAACAGCTTGAAGAGATTCGTTAAGATCTAACTTAGAAACCGTATAAATACTTAGTGAAGTAAAGTTGTTAAGAAACTTATCCTAATTGGAGATAACTCAATTTGAACTGCTTTATGTATTTGTATTTAAGTTACTTTTGCACCTGGGGGATTGGGAGTTGCTTTCCATGTTTCATTTATGAGAACAGACAACTAAGATTGTTAGAAAATTGTTTTGGATAATGATGTAGGTATTATTACATCAATTTACATGAATAACTACAAAAATATGAAATGGGCACGGGTACTGATATTCAAAATGTATATATTTTTTAGTTATGGGGATAACTAAAAAATATATACATTTTGTCTTAATACTATTTTGATCTAGGTGTGTTTTAAAATAATAAGTACCCACGTATTTCAGGAGAAGGACAACTAACATTTATCAAAAAAATATTCCTTCCACGAAACTTACTTGAGCCTTTCCTGCATGACTAACTTCTTAATTCAATTTTCTTTTTTTTACAGGAAGATATAGAGAAGATCGACCTTACCGATCCGGACCTGAACAAGGCTGCCACCAAAATACAAGCCTCGTTCCGCGGCCACAAAGTCCGCAAGGATGTCCCCAACTAGGGTGGCCATGAGCTCTGACTTCACATCGGCATTACTTTCTCCTCCACTGGCAAACTCTCGACGAGCTTTGACGTCCTGTAGTGTCCTATTGAAATAACCCTTAAAAACCAGCCATTGCAGTACACAGTAATAATACAAAACTAAAACAACATAAAAATAACATAATTCAATTAATTAATCATCAGATTTTACAAAGACATTATAACTTTTTAAGGCACGTAATAGTTTTTGCCATGTGTATAAATGGACGTCTTTACACGATTACGATCCAACCAACATGAGCTTGACATAAAAATTTATTACTTTCGCAGTTAACAGGAAGTTTTGATTACTTATGCGAGTTGGAATTATCGTGTACTGTAATAATATCCGAATTTTGTCAAATAAAAGTTAATTTTAGTTTGTCCAAAAATTTTTCAAGATAAAACAAATGAACATATGAAATTTAAGTTGATAAATATAGCCTTGGAAGGCCCATTATACTATATTCTTTAAATGTTTTATTTTTGAACCTTGCTTTGTAAAGAATAGTGGTGAATTTCGTTTGTTTATCAAACCATTCAAATTCTTTAAATGTTATTATTTTTGAACCTTGCTTTGTAAAGAATATTTGGGGAATTTATTTTGTTTATCAAACCAATCAAATTATTTAAATGTTATTATTTTTGAACCTTGCTTTGTAAAGAATAGTTGTGAATTTCGTTTGTTTATCAAACCAATCAAATTATTTAAATGTTATTATTTTTGAACCTTGCTTTGTAAAGAATAGTTGTGAATTTTGTTTGTTTATCAAACCAATCAAAGAAATGAAATGCAAGTAGCATTAAGGTTATGAAAGGTTCAAATTTCATTGAAACGGAATGTATATTGTAATGTACATTGGGCCTTACGAGGATAGATATGGTAATGCGATGGACTGTAAGACAAAAATTAAAGATTTGTCATAATGAGTGCAAAATACTTGCACGTGACAAAGGGTAATAATGTGTCGCAAATAATGTATCGCAGTGTGTATAATACTACTTCGATTTCCAAGCATTTAGCACCACGTACGGCATATCTTTATTTTTCATCAACCGCCAACCAAAAAAGGAGGTTCTCAATTCAACTATGTTTTTTTATCAGGATGAATGACTGGAAGGATAATTTCAGGTTGGTTTCTGTCTATCAAGAAAGCAGTGTAATGAAAATCAATATGGAATTTAGATTCACATGCAGAGCCTCAGATTGTAACGTTGCTTTGTTTGTTTTATGTTAAGCTTTTGAATTCTAAAAGAGTTTAAAGTTAAACTTCAAATGGCGTTACATTTATCAGTTTATGTAACTTATCTAAAATATGTTAAATTTTAATAGTTAAAAGAAATACATACTTAAATTCCGTATGTTTCAAGACACGCTGTTGTTCTAAGATTTAATTTGCTTTCATCGTTCATTTTCATTTATTGAAAATAGAACGTATGGTTCTACTATGAATATGTGACCTTGATAATAAATCTATCAAGTGAAACTTCTATGTTATTAATGTTCCTGTTTATAGGTATCTTAGAATTGACCTGAGTAAATGGGTGCTGCATGGACGTTTAAAGAAAAGCTTGTAAAACGAGGGATTTGTATTATCTTTTCGTTATTTGGTGGTTGGAGTCAGAGAGCCGTTTAATAGTTATGTAATGAGTAATTGTGAATGATATGTCAATTCGTTACTCATGTATCACTGTCAATTTTTACCCTTATACTATCTTCTATTGACATTGGGTTGACGTGTCTCATAAATACCAAAGAGTAGATTTAAATCGGAATGAATTGAACTATTTATAATAAATTATGAAATATTAGGACCTCTAACTGTCCCGTCTTTTCTTACTAAACTTTTGGTAACACTATTTCGCGAGTCGATATTGAATTTCATGCATTTTGCTTTCGTTTATAACATTCCAATTCTTTCAATGTTTGTTGAAGATTTAAGATTTTATTTTAGAATAATGTAGAGTAAGATATTTAAATAGTTTTAGCGAGAGACAAACTGCTTTTTTTCTGTTAATAATAAGTAAATACTAACACTTTTTAAAATATTGGTTTAACAATTTGTTATTCCATTTTCAATTCATATTGTTATATATATGTTTGTCTGGCATCGTAATTCTATTCTGCTGATTGTTCCTGTAAATTGCTGGAAAATATTAGGATTTTTGTTAAATAAAATATTCAATATTCGCCTATAATAATACGAGTCTGTGTTTTATTTTGCCTTATCCAAGCATTGTTTATCATTAGGCACTTTCCCTCTTATTCATAAATGTTTCCTAACTTAAAAAGCCACTAAATCTTGTTTCTCCTTTTCGTTCATAAAGACATTGATAAGAGCGAAAGGGAAACAATACTTAGCGGCTTGCTAAGTTAGGAGACGATTATGAAGGGTCTTTAACGATATCCTAGGGATCGATATTCCTAAGATTCTTCCCCTTAACTTTTTTTGGGTATGCATCAAACATTTGAAATCAGCTTTACCTACGAAGCATTAGTACACACACATGGCTTAGCTCGTAATCGATATATCATCCCCAATCGCACTTCCGAGTGAATAACCACAAGATATGGATCGCATGAATAAACTTGGCCACATATCTAGTCGTTCCGTTATTGCTCCACTGAACATAGGTCGATTTATCTAGATCTATAACTATTTGAAATTGGATCAAATTTCTTTTCGTTGTCTTAATTTGTGTCCCTAAAAAACGTGACAAAGTTGTGATTTTTGTACGAGATGATGTTTTGTGAATTTTGACCCAATTCAAAAAGGCATAAGTAGGTACTAAAAATCACCATTTCTATTCTTTTTTTTGCATAGTATCACCATACTATGGAAAAAAAAGAATAGAGACATGCAAGAAATGCAACAAAAGTGGTGAATGATGGTCCGTTTCACACTAAGTATTATATTTTATTAGGAAATTGTTTCCTGGAAATAGTTTTTGATCATGCACTATCTGATGCACCATCATAAAAAAAAAAAAAAAAAAACAAAAAAAAAAAATATTGTGTCTAATTTTTATTAATCGGATCATCACTATTTTGTGTTTTATTCTGTGTACTACATAGTAAAGTTTGCATTTCTCCAGTATGAGAGATACAGTAATTTCGTATGCAAAGAGTATAGTTGTTGTTTACAGCACGAAACCAGAGCGAGTAATCCTAAAAAGAAATTTCGAGCTAAAGTGGCTTAAATAGTGTAATCAGCGCCGAGAAAGGCTATTACGGAAAAGAGGCACGTTCGCCACATGAAAACAAATATGAAATCTTTAAAAAATTGCTACTTCAGCTATAGAGCTGATTTAGTTTTAGTAGAACATCTTTTAAGCGTTGTTTTGTGCGTTAATCGCAGCATCAGGCATTGGTCTCACCGCGAGCTACTAAGCTATGAACTATGGGCTATAAACACGAACAAAAGATAAGCACTCCCGTGTAAAAGGGTCAATCACTTTTTTTATGTCACTCGTTGCCATGGTTACGTTCTCCTGGGTCACCCTTAAATTCACTGTTTAATGGCATTAAAATTGACAAAACTCTATTAGTCTTTTGATAGTTATGGGGCCCTTCCAAGGTGGGTCACCCACTGATCATGATATTAGAGCTTGCAGGATACTTTCTTCTAGCAAACTATCACACTGTTGTCCCCTGGGTGATGTAACAGAATAACAACATAAAAAAAGTGATTGACCCAAAAATAAAGAGACACGGCGATACTTGCCCGGCGGTGATAGCTGAGCGAGTATCGCCGTGTCTCTTTTATTTAAGTACACGGGAGTGCGTATCTTTTGTTCGTGTTTATAGCCCATAGTTCATAGCTTAGTAGCTCGCGGTGAAAGCAGTGCCTGGGTGCGACTCCACTGACGCGGAGCGGAGCGGAGCTGTGGGAGCTCGGCCAAAAAGACCGCATCACATTGATTCGAATTTTGAATTTGAAGAATGTAATTGGTCAATTTTGCACAGCTTCGCTCTGCCCCGCGTCAGTGGAACCGCTCTCTTATGCTGCTTTAGACGCATGCGATCAACGTCTGCGTTAGAGTTGAAAATGCCACAAAAAATGAAATGCGTGCGTCTGATGCGATTAACGCACAAAACAACTGCGCACTTAAAAGTACAGTCGAGTGCATTAATATATAGACACATTTGTAAGGGATCAGTATGGAGAAGTGTATATATATTAATGCCCTTGACTGTGCCTAACCTATCAGCATGCCTAGCCAAGATGATACGCATACGATACGCGATAAGTGACAAATGTATTAGAAATGAAAAATTGTGACGAAGTCACGTGACTATGTCCATACATTAAGGTCACGTGATGGCATCTTGGCTGGGCATGCACTTTATACAAAATCAGTGGCAAAGTGAACTGACAGTAATTTAGAAAGTGCTTTCCGGCATCGCTTCATGGTAGGCATTCCAAAAATACACGCGAAGCATTTCGCTTCGACTTTCCTTATGCGAACTGCTAAGGAGTGGAATCCCTTGCCCAAAACTGTGTTTCCGCATGTGTATTGTGTACAATCTGAATATCTTCAAGGCAAGAGTGAATAGGTATCTCATAAGTAAGCGTGCTCCACCGTAGACTGCATCAACACTTAAGGTGCATTCAGACCAAGCGAACATTCGCTATTCTAACCTCCCATTCTACGAAATTCGATCGTTACACAAAACGTGATTGGTTGATTTCATAGAGCGGGGGATAGAACAGCGAATGCTCTTTTGGTCTGAATGCACCTTTACCAGCAGGTATGATCGTGGTCGAACTCTACCTATTATTATGCATAAATATAGGCTCCAAGGTAAATTGTTGAAAAAGTTGTTGACATTTTTAGAAAGTTCATGGAAAATTCTGAAGATTTCAAAATAACGTTTTCTATTCCCATTTCATTCAAAAATGTATAAAGCTTCCAAGTTGTTTTCATGTAGAAAATCTTTAATTGAGACAATATTAAATGAAAATAGAAAATATTTGTCGTTACTTTCTTCCGCAATAAGTAAACTATACAATAAGTGCTTGATAAATGCTACTTAGATGTAAGGAAATACTAAGGGATAACAAGTGTTCCATGGTGGCCTCTCACTAATATTAGTTGGTGCCAGAACAGTGAAGAAATAATTTAGGAAATGAACCTTGAACGGCCAAATCCATATAGGTAATATTATTATGATAATGACACTAGAAAGAAACAACTATTTGTTTTTTGAATCACGTATTTTATAGATAATTATATTTACGTTTACATTAGTAGTAGTGGTCTCATAATTTACATATTTAGTATCTACAATATGCATGCTATATAAGTTACCTGCATCAAAACTTAAAAACTATTAATAAGTCCATAATTAGGTTCTTCGTTTATACTATTTTCACCATCTACCCATGTTGCTGCGTATTTTATATAATCGTTGCTTAGTTCACTAGTTTGTTGATATTCCGGATACAAATATTCATCAGAATAGACACAATAGTATACATTGTATCTTTTGTAGTAATCTTCATATGATGGATAGTAATACCAATTGTGATCATAATTTTGAACATAGTTAGCGTTTTCTGTATAAACATTTTCATTTCCAAATGCATAGTTATTGTAATTTTGTCCATTGTACCACCTGTACGCGTATCTTGGATCTAAACGGTGTAAAAAATCTTCTCCATAAAATCTTCTTTCGTCTTCCTCCTTTTTGGTTTTGATGAGATTTCTCTCTAAAATTATTTAAAAATTAGAACAGGTAAATTCATATATTATCAAATAGCCATATACCTACTAGCAATAATGCAAAACAGTTGGATTGACTCTGTAGGTTTTTGCAAAGTTATGATAAAGAGAAGATAAATCAACAGGTACTTTGATAACAGTATTCAAAACTACAAATAAAGAAGAGGTCAAGTCGGATAGAATTTCATCTCATTTTTCTTTACAAATTCATACTAGTAATCAAAATATGAAATGTTTTGATTCGTTGTACACTTTGTTTACTTTATCGATATTGAAACTGTCGTTACTATCAAAGGCATAATATAAATCAAGAATAAATACAAAAAGTTTAGTTTTTTTACAACGTGTTTTATTTTAAGTAGTATTTTTAAGTAGTATTTCTAATTCAAGTCCCAATTAACGAAAAAGTGTTATGAAGAAGCGTACTGGTGATGGGTGCGGCCAGGTGCAGAAATTTCTTATACCTAAAACCGATAGCAACTTTAATGCATAGGTATTTTTGCGCCTGACTGTACGTATTTCCCCTTTATTATTGTATACTGATTTATAACATTCGTAATAAGTATACATTTTCTAACCTATGTTCCTCACAATTTTTGCACTTTGTACCTACTCTTTCAGTTAAAATTGTATACTATTACATCTAGCGTTAGACGTCGTATTGTGTATGGCTCATGTTTTCTATCTCTTGTTATAGTGCTGTTAACTTTTATTTAGAAATGAACCTCCAGGTCTTTTTCTGCTCATGTTTTCGTACATTGTACTCTATCCTCATTTTTTTTTTATGTGACTGTTTGTGTTCTTAATAAATAAAAAAAAAAAAAAAAAAAAAAAAAAAAAAAAAAAAAAAGTTAATCTGTAGTGAGACTCTTAATTGTATTTCTAATAATTTTTTTTTAAAGTACATATAGGTAACAAAGCAGAAGAGGAAAAATTATAGGACTTCTACTTTGTCACGATGACTTTATAATCAGTAAGTCTAGTCAGTACAGTCAGTAAGTAGACAGTAAGTTATGTAAGTTTTGATAGGGGGAAAAATAGAAGAAGAAAAAGAGGAAGACCACGGAGAGCTTACATGGAGCAATTGCAGGAAATTAATGAAGTTGAATCACATAATGGATAATCTAGAATGGATATTACTCCATCCACAACAGTCATCCTGTTAAATAGATGATAATGACATGTAGGTATAATAAAAACTACTATTACCGTCGTATTCTGTCATGGCTCTGGTTCTTTCACCGCTATTTGATGATTCTCCGTACCATTTTCTTCCGCAGAACGGTTTATCTGTTCTCGCGTCTGTCGACTCTTTTTTTACTCCATGAACTTCAGTCATGGGATCATTAACTGGAAATATTTTAATGTATTCTATCACTTTATTTTTATTATTTGCTTGACCATTATTTCTCAAACATGATTCTCTGTTCTTATTTATAAGCTGAACTTGTTTTCTGGGGTCTGTGGGCTTATTCATAGGAAAAACTGTATTCTTTTCTTTTGTTTCAATCATGTTAATTGGTTCAACATACTTCGAAATCGTTACTACTTTGATAGATTTTTCTGATGTATTATTTGGGCACTTTATATCAACTCCACTACCGTGACTCATATTATCTTTTTCAACAGTTTTATAAGCCTTGTTTGTTATAATGTTGTTTTGATTATTAGCAATATCATTAAGTACGACATGGGCGCATCTGCCATCTTTTAAAATTGTTTCTGTATTTTTTGTAATAGGGTTTTGTTTCTTCGGAGATTTAACATAAACTGCTTTAACACAGGGAACCGGTTCTGCATGTTTCGTTATTTCATTCACCAAGGTTCTAATTTGCTCAATTTCTTTAGTTTTATTTCGATTATGAGCAATACTTACTATATCGTTAATTATATTCTTAACGCCGTTCATATCGTTTAGTTCATCTTTTTTATTTATTGGAAGCTTTACTTTTATTTCTAATTTGGGTATATTCTTTGGTTCTAAATCTGTAACTTTAACTTTGTTCGGTATCATAAATGTACTTTTATGGGCTTGCGAGCTTAGTGTGCTGTTTATTTCGTATTTCGGGTTTATGTTGTTGTTTTCATGGGATTTTTCTGCACTAACCTAAAAAGACATTAATTAGGCATGCAAAATGTAAAATACTTTAGTTAATAGACTTTGCTAAACTATGTAGAAGAAATACATGGGCTCTTAGGACGTAATCATAAGGACAAAAAGCATTTTTTTTTTAATTTAGGAACTATGAGCACGGCAAATAATATAGCGGTAAGACATACAGATAATAATCTCTGAAAATTTGTTGAAAAAAGTATTGTAAGTGTTTACTATTAATCGGGTACTAAAGAGTGAGCAAGGAACTCGATCTTAAGAAAAAAATTGTTAACATTTCTTTGTTGCTAAAGATTCGTTGAAATGTAAGTTTTTTTGAAGAATTTATCGGTAAGTAGAATTTCTTTTGTTTGAGCTCTTCATCTGATAAATTAATTGTTTTAAATATTGTAGTAATGATAGTTTTGTGGAAACTCATAGTGTCTCTTGGGTTAAGAGTTCTCAGCCTCCGTAGCTTAATTGTGACCCTGCCTGCGAATCAGGTTCAAATCCCGGCGAAAAGATTCGTGTGCGTATCACAAATATTTCGGCTGCCCAAAGTTGAAGTCAAGTATGTCCATTTTTTTCAGTTTTTGTTTTTTTGCATATTTTGAAAAAGGAACCGAAAACGCATTTTTCTGCATCAAAAATTTTCTTCTAAACCGCTTATTTTTGAAGTTATAGACAAGAAATGTTTTCAGCTTTGTCGAATTTTCCTCAACATCTACGCTAAAACCAAGCACTTGGTCCAGGTCCAAGCTGGAAAGCAGTATCTCTAAATGAGATACTTGAAATTCAAATTGTCTCTGAAGATGCTTGATTTCAGCGTTTGGCTTTTTAAACTAACCAGACGTTTATACGTAAATTTTAAGATTTTTAAGTAATTAAAATTATTATGACCTTGCTGCAGTGTCTATGTAAAATGTTTAGGAAAACATTCGATCTCAATAAAAGTCAGAAAATAAATATTATGTAGAATAGGTACCAGGTTTGGTTATCAGCTTACCAGGCTCTCTCTGAGCCGTGGCATAAGCCGGGATTACGAAGCCGGAAGCCGAGAACTACCTATCAGGTTTGGTTATATGCTAATGGAACAATATTTTATCAGTTTGTCAATTTTACTACCATTTTATGGCAAAAAATAAACATAAAAACAATACTTATGATAAGTTAGATAATTTAGGAATAAAATGGTCATTTATAATATTGTTAATTATTAGAATAGGAAGAACAGTAATAATACTGTTGTAGGGTTCCGTAGTCAAAGTGGCAAAAGCGGAAGTCATTTGCGTCCTGCCTGTGTGTCCGTCTGTATGTCACAGCGGTTTCTGTTGTAACTGTTTAGCATACGTTTATGAAATTTCAGCTCAAGGTATATATTGTGTGTTGCTATTGAGTTTTGAATATAAATTGCAAAATAATATTTTTTAAGGGGGGGCATCCCATACATGTATCTAAATGTCAAAAAACATTTTTTATCCAAATGTTAAATTGTAATACATCATATGATAGGTTTTTTTTAATAAGTTTATGGTTTCTTTACCAATAATTTGATTAGTGGAATACATTCAGAAATAATAGTCCAGAAAGTCAAAAAAAATGTGTCTCCACCCCTAAACTTTTTATCGGCAGGTCTAAAAAATGTGAAAAAATATCAGAAATATGGGACATGATGCAATCTACTCGCAACATGATTTTGAACATATTCGATTTAGTTGTTTTAGAGAATTCGACAAAATAAGTTTTATAACAAAAGCAAAAAGACATAACTGACTCATTTTCCCCTACATTTTAGTACAATGCAACAAACCTAAAATCAAGCATGTCAGACTTGCTTGTTTTTACGTTGACGGTTGTTCCCAAAATGTGGGTGTGCGACAAAGCTGAAAACATTTCTTATTATTTGTGATTAAACTGAGCGGTAAAAATAAAAATAAAAATCATCAAAAAATGAACATTATAGTGTTACACGCCATGACAATAAATTTGAATTAATTTTGAGTTTATTTGTCGATGAAAATGACAAATTACGTTTTTTTGCTCTCCTGTAAAATTTGCTAAAATGGACATACTTGAATTTGACTTTGAGCAGCCGATTTGTTACTTATCATGGTTGTTTTCTATTTAAGTATCTATCTATTATATATATGTATGCTTAACTATTAACTACGAGTCCCACAATGCAATTTCTAATTGAGCTTACTACGATCGATTTTTATAAGATAGTACATTTACTATAATTAAATTTACTTAATAATTGATAACTCTGACGGACGATTTGGATTTATTTTAGGATTTTTTAGTAATTCAATATGTAAACGTTAGGCAAAACTCATTTTTCAAACTTTGGCTTGTTGTGCAAACTTCATGCTTCATGTTGTATAATTCCAGTTAATATAATATTACTTAGACTTACCATTTTATTTTCATCACAATATACACTGTAAAAATGCCATAAAACCATTGAATAAGTTAAAACTCCCAACGTCCCCATGTCGGCCACCAAACGAAATTAAAACTAAATACATTTTTAATCTTTGTTTGAAAACCACATTACTATAAAATCAATTATGAAAGGACTTAATGTAAACTAAGACTGCTATCAAATATTAAAACATAAGATTGTTATAATTAAAGATTACGTCAATAGTAATTATATAAGAAATAAAAAGTAAAACTATACGAATACGATCAGTGATTCAGCGCGAGGCAAATTTTAAACCTACTCTGCTAAAGCTACGGTTAAATCGGTGCGTGGCTACGACCATAATATAACATGGACGTCTAATGCCATCTCAAAAATGCCCCCAAAAACAAAGTGCCAAGATGGGCATGGGCAGGACATAGCGTTTTTGGGTGAATATCTGAGCGTTTCAACCGCCTAATTTTGGTGGCATCATTTCTGCCGAAGTTTCTATTCGTTACAATGTGCTACTTTGTCATTTAAAGGAGGCACGGTACCTTATACAAATGACGAAGTATAACATTGAGACGTTTAAAAACTTCGGCAAAAATGATGCCACCAAAATTAGACGGTTGAAACGCTCAGATGTTCACCCTTTTCTTAACACCGTGCATATTTCGGCGCAACGTCTTTGACAAATGTTTACAGAATATAGCCAATCAAAACTTTGATACACCTATCATAACTAGCTTTAAATGGCGGCTTAAGTTTTTATAGATTGACATTGAAATTCATTACCGTGATACATTGAACAGGGTTACTCTTAAGGCCCGGCCACGACACTGGTCTAAGGCGACCACCGGCGAGCAAATCCATGAGTTGGAGCGGGATGCCGATATGGGTACTCCCTCTCGCACATATGGTTTTTCGCTAAGTCGGTCGCCTTAGATCAATGTCGTGGCCGCGGCATTAAGCTGCTCCAATAGGAAAAGTAGGGTATTTAAAACAAATGAAACACGTATACGTATAAAACATTCAATATACAATGAAGCTGTTACAAAGCTGCGCAAACGCAGGTAGAAGCTCGATCAGCGCGGCAAGCGTCAGCGCCACCACCGCCGCGAGTCTACTGATGCCACGGATAAGTTCCAACCTGTAACAACCAGTGGCCTGATCATCAGCCTATGATAGTCCACTGCTGGACGTAGGCCTCTCCTATTAACTATGCGTATAGACGCATTAGGAGGTAAATGCCCATAATCGCCACGCTGGGCAAACGGATCGCAGTAATGTGTCCACTATGATGACGCTGCTGCCCATCATCACTCTTTCATCAAATAATGGTCAGTGACACTTTCCCTTAGTCGACTTTTACGACACCCGCAGGAGGAGTTGGGGTGGTGACAAATGTATTCTTACTGCCGTCACCACACGGCTAACTATCGGACGGTCCATGTGCTTGTTTGCCACCAACATGAAATTATTACTATTAACGTTATTGTATCGTTGATAAACGTTTTATTTTCCGAAATAGTCGCAAGGTTTAGTACTATTTTCATTAAATCTTGACATGAGGTTCGTCTTATGTCAGTATTTCGGTACAATTGTCGTGTTTTTTGTGACAATTGTAATTTTGCTTCCCAATAAAGTAGTTATTTACTATTGATTTATTTAAGTTCCTGCACTACATTATGCAAACAAACAAACGCACGGCCCTTCCGATGGTAAGCGGTAACTGTAGCCTATAGACGCTCCCGATTGGAGAAACAGTAACAATTGTAGCACTTGTCAATGTGGTGGAATTGGGGCCAGGGTGCTTATAGGCTGCGGTCGTTTCGACCCGCCGCCCGTGGCGTCCGAATAGTGTGCTCGGGAATGTTCGGGAGTGGTCGTTTTCGCCCGCCGCGTGCGACGGGCAACCATTCGGACAACGCGGAGTACGGGTCGAAACGACTGCAGCCTTAGACAATCGCTAACGCTCAATTGTCAATCGTGAATAGGCAACTAACGCCGCGGCCACGACATCGGTCTAAGGCGACCGTCTTAGCGGAAAACGTATGGTGCTCCCTCTCGTACCCATATCGGCATCCCGCTCCAACTAATGGATTCGCTCGCCGCTGGTCGCCTTAGAATGTCGTGGCCGGTGCATAACTGTCTTTGTCGTACTAATAAGAAAGAGTCACAGAGGATAAACTAGCAATAATGCCGTAGCAATTATAGGTTTTCATACAACATTACGTCACTGTAGTAATAATTGTAATAAAAATTATATAATCGAAGTACCAGAACAGAGCAGTACCAGCCTAGCCAAGAAATCATTCTGCAATCGTATACGATAAGCGATAAGTCACGTGACCATAATAATTTATGAAAACGGTCACGTGACTTTTCGTTCGAATCTGTCATTTAGTTATCGCTTATCGTATACGATTGGAGAAAGACATTTTGATTAGGCCTTGGGGGCAGCATAACTCATCTGGGTGCTTAGACAAGTTGCCAATCGCTAACGCTTAATCGTCAATCGTAAACGAAATACGGCTTAGTCGCACTAATATGAAAGAGTGACAGAGAAGGAAAACTACGATACGCTACTAAGCGTTAGCGTTGGCAACTTGGCTAAGCATCCTGGTATTTTGTCACTCACGTGTTCAAGTTTGACTCATCCCCAATTTCATCATTCATCCTCCGTAGCCTAGTTGGTAGTGACCCTGCCTACGAAGCTGGAGGTTCCGGATTTGAATCCCGGTGCGGGCATTATTTGTGTATTTATTTATCACAAAATTAAATATTTGTTCCTTGGTCTTCATATTTAAGTATCTATATGTATATATCTATAATACATATTGTATATTGTCGCCTGGTTATTTACATTACAAGCCTTAATTGAGCTTACCGTGGGACTAGGTCGATTTGTGTAAGATGTCTCAAGATATTTTTTTTATTTATTTGTTTAGACTATTTTGGAGTAGTTTTGTGAATCTTATTTTTTATATCTTATTCACAGGTGTGATGAAAAACATTGTGTGTGCCACGGACGGTACAAGAATTATGAGCTCTCGTGAAGTAACTACCTTGGGAGGCCCGTGCCTTCGGCTTGGGCTTTACGTCCGCACTTATTCACAATTTCTTATTAACTTCCCTTAATACACAATGTACTATTTTTACCTGCTGGGGTGTGGCAGTGACTTTCGAAGTGACTGCTGGAAGATGGCGACAGGTGGAGTGACCTGGAACGAGGAGACGAAAAGTAAGTAAAAATAGAATGCAGGTAGAAGTTAGAGGAAAAACCTGACGTCCTATTTTTAGGACGGCTTCTTCAGTACACTGGGTGAAATATAAGTTTTTTCATCACACTTGCTGTCTAAGCGCGCCATTGCTTGGGTGCATAGCGGGAGTAATAGAAAAGTTAAATTCCCTTGGGAGTAATAAAAACTTCAGTACGTCATTTAATAATATTATGTCTTAAAACTATTTTTTTGTCGGCAAGTGTGATGAAAAACATTGTATGCATCACGGTCGGTAAGCGGAATACTAACTCGAGTCATAAAAGCCTTCTAACACTCTCGTTAGTAATTCCGTACTTACCTCCCTTGATGCACAATGTACTATTAAAATAAGATGGTCATTTACATCATTAGTACGACTTAAAATGATACAGTACCAAAATAACAGTGCCGAAACATCGGGTGCTCAATAATTTCAATTTACATGGTAACCGTTTTAGCTCATACAGAGTGAAATTTTCATCGTTGTTATCCGATTAAGGGCAGGTTCAGTATCGTGTTTCGATTATGTAAAACGGGAAGACATTTTCTCACGCAAATAAAAATATGGAGCGTCCGATAATTTGAAGGATAGAAAATCTGCACAGTACATTAGTACAATTTTGTACTGTGGTATAATTTTTAAGGAATGATAATCAATTCAAATCGATTCATAATATGTGCACGATATGTATAAAACATGTCTCAAAAAAAAAATTGGTGCAAAAGCTCTCTATTGTTATCCAACACGGCAACGCATCTGGCCTTTTGGGCAACGGAAATGACAAGAGAGGTAGGGGAAATGTCTAAATTGTATTTTAATTTATTGTAATAACGAATTCAGTGTATTTATGTCAATTAAGAACATCATTATCATCGGCCATGATAGTCCACTGCTGTCCAGCCTCTCCTATTAACTATGCGTATAGACGGAAGGTAAATGCCCATAATCGCCACGCTGGGCAAGCGGATTAGCGATCGCAGTAATATCCACTATGATGACGCTGCTGCCCATCATCAAAATTTTTTATCAAATAATGGTCAGTGGCACTTCAATCTTAGTCGACTATTACGACACCCGCAGGAGTTGGGGTGGTGACAAACGTATTCTTACTGCCGCCACCACACGGCCAACACATTGATCGCCGGGAACTCCCGAGGGGAGTTCTCTGTAGGAGGTCCATTTTCGCTTCAAAGCGGAAAAATCACGGGATCGGCTACGAGTGTAGCACGTAGCACTCGTTGACAATGAAAGTGTTAAGGACAAACAGCAAAATGAAAATTTACAGAAATTAAAACAGAATACAGTTAATTTACGTCTTAAAAGTAAGTAGTTTGTGGAGTGTTTCTGCCGCAAGTTCTGAACTACAGTTCAGTTGTAAAGCTCTAAAGCTTTGGCTTGTAGGTCACAGGCTAGTCCGCAGAGAAATATTGGGAACAGTAAGTAAACATCCTTATAAAGGCACCACGTAAGAGCGTCATGTATGTCACCAATTACTCATATGCTGCGACCATATATAACATGGGGTCTAACGCCAGCTCAATAATGCCCCCAGAAACGATTGTTCAATTGTGCCAAGATGGGCAGGACATAGTGTTTTACTTAACACCGCGCACATTTCGGCGTTAAAGTCTTTGACAAATGCTTACTCAATATCGCCAATCAAAACTTTTATGGACCAATGACAACTTTTTTTTAATGGCGGTTTTGAAATTCATTGCCGTGATGCATTGAAGAGAAGGTGACATTTCTCAACTAAAATTCAGGACCGTTTTTGAAAGGTAATTTGGTATGGCGTGCGGCTTCCATGTTTTATTTCTTCGTAGCTCACATGTTTAAAGACACATGCTATTACATAAAAGTTAAATTTACACTATTATCATCAGCCTATTTCAGTATACTGCTGGAAATAGGCCCCTTTGTATAATCACTACATAGTATAAAATAAAGTCACTTTTTCTGTCCCTTTGTCCCTTTGTACGCTTAAATCTTTAAAACTACGCAAGGGATTTTGATCAAATTGTTTTTTAATAGGTAGAGTAATTCAAGAGGAAGGTTTTTATGTAGATATAGTACCTGTGCGAAGCCGGGGCGGGTCGCTAGTTTTCAAATTTGAAGAGATATTGAGATAAATTTGAGAGATATCCTTAGTCAAACACAATTTCATTAATCATTAAGGTCGGGCGGGAGACGTCAAAATTAAAAAAGAAAGCTCCTCTATAGTTTACTGTTCATCAGAAATGACATTTAAAATTAGGTTGGCAGCCATGTATTTCATTAAATCTTGTATAGGTACACGAGGTGTCTTAAAATGCAAAAAGGTGTCTTAGAATGCGTTTAGAGGGAATAGACAATATAGACTTATTTTGACATCTGTAAGGTAGGGGCTTAGGTACATGTGTGTTCACGACCATGTAAATGACAAATAAAAGTACGGGAGTAGAAAACGTATTAAAAACAAAACATGAAAATATGCTTTGTAAAACGATCCTACCTACTGCGCTGTTTTTAGTTAACTAGTTCCTACAAATAGATTTAAATAAATTGTAACTAGCTACTTTTGACACATAGTTGCATTTGCTCCAGACAACTTTAATTACGATTTATAATACTCATAAAGTTCAACTCTTCGTACCGTCTCACGTCTGTGAACTGTGTCGCTTTTTGCTGTCGCCGCCTTGATAAAGTACGGTGTGTCGCGTCCACAACTTGGCTTAGTAAATAACTATCTTTATAAACTAGCCTAAAACCTAGGCAGTAAGAATACATTATCACCACCCCAACTCTTCCCGTGGGTGTTGGAAGAGTCGACTAAGGGATTGAAGCGTCACTGACCATTTAATTATCGAAAATTGATGATGGGCAGCTACGTCACAATAGTGGACACAGTTTTGCGTGGCGATTATGGGAATTTATCTCCTCATGCGTTCATACACATAGGTATTAGATTGCCTTGGTCCAGCAATGGACTGATATAGGTTGATTTTGTAGCGTAAAACATGTACCATTTTGACTGTAATCATAAATGAAATTCTAAATTTAATTAATTCTTCTTTTAAATCTACTTTGCGTGCTTCGTCTGCTAGGTAAAAAATCATACCACAGACTAACAATTAGTTACATTTCACTGCTGGACGTAGGTCTCTCAAATAGGATATACACATATAGCTATAATAATATGTGCGTATAGACGTATAATGACACTGCTGCCCATCATCAATCTTAATTAAATTAATGGTTAGTGATACTTATATACCTTAGTGGATTCTTAAGACACCCGCGGGAAGAGTTGGGATGGTGACAAATATAATCTTACTGCAAGTAAGATTACAATCGTAAACGTAACACTTTTCTAATATATATTAATTATAAAAGGCCACCCCCTGTCGTATTCGGCCCCAAGTTCCCATAACACTTATACACGTATAATTCAGAGTGGAAAAATCGAATGCCACGTGGACGGCAACCACCTTAAATATTGTAAATAGCACATTTTGTGTAACTTAACTTAATTTTTAAAAACAGTAAATTCTGCATTTAAGGCTTTATGAAAAATCGCTGTTTCCCTCTTCTCTTACATAACGAGGGAAACAGAAAACCGCTCTGTGTGGAAGTTAATTGGAGAGGCGTATGCTCAACGGTGGGCAAACACACGCTGAAAGAGAAGAAAAATCGCTTGACTCAGTCGGGACTCGAACCGGTCAAAAGTGACAAAAAATAATGTGCCGTATTTTATGATGCGATCGAAAGGCTTACTGATAAGGTAAATTTTTCTCTAAATAACAAATACAATCAGAATAACGGAAGGCCATGAAAACTAACAATTACCTTTTAAATTTGATTACACCCTTCACGTGAAATCACAATTAAAAAGTACCTAATTACTTTTCATAAATCCTTAAATGCAGAATTTATAGTTTTTAAAATAAAGGAAATTCCCCCTTACACAAATTGTGCTATTTGCAATATTTAGTATTGGCCATCCATGTGGCATTCGATTTTTCCACCCTGAGTATATATATTGCTGGACCAGGTACGACCTGGATATTGCAGCCCCTATCTTGAAGTCGGCGACCCAAATGCCTAATAAAATCTGCAATCTCTATAGCAACTGGTATCATCGTCCGTCGACTCAAATTGAGTTAACCTCTTCGCTTTGTATATATGACATGGTTTCCGAAAATGTATTTATTTAGGAGATCTTTTGTAAAGTGGACCTAGATAGCAAGTGATAGATGTATGTTACCTGAAAAACTATTCCAGATTCGATTTGCGAAGGGACGTAACCGGTCGAGCAAGGCTGCAAACCATTAACACTACTTAAAGACGTGTCTCGATCCGAATCACTCTAATGAAACGTACAATTAATAAAAAAAAAATCATGGGACAGTCTTACACAAATCGTATGGACATGTCAAGAGAAGACCACCCGATTATGTTGGCAACCAATTGCTGAATTTATCTGTCCCCGAAAAACGTTCAAGAGGGAGGCCTAAGACTACCTGGACAAATGTGTTGCTGGCAGATATGACTAAATGCAAATTTTCTGAAAACGATGTCAAGGATAGGGCGAAGCGGAGGAGAAAAATAAAGAACCCCACCACCATGTGGGATACATAGCCAGGAAGAGAGAGAGAGTCTTACACATATCGATCTAGTACAACGATAAACTTCATTAGCAAAAACAGCTCAAAGCAATAGCAGAGACAAGAGCAGAGTGGCGATTACTCCGTCGACAAGAGCGTTTAAAATGATGACGAAGTACAGGTAAACATTACATAGCAAAGAAACAGTGATAGCTACATATACATACTTGAAGTGTAGTTTCGAAGGTGCACAAAGTTGACCACCGTGTAGGCTACGAGAAAAATACTATCATTGGTTTCAAAATCTGAAGAAAGGAAATTAAGCAGATACGGTAAGAATTTTAGTGCCCGTAAACTAACTAATTTAGTACCGAAAACACTAACACGGCGAAAACGATTCACATTCTTTTCGTTTTTTATGTAAAAATAGTTTTCTCGGAGGGGAACTCACAGAATACCAGCGTCTAGGACCTTTTAAGGTACCTTGATATCAAGCAAAGAATAATGTTTAGTACGTAATATCCCTTGGTTATTGGCCGTGTAGTGACGGCAGTAAGAATACATTTTGCACTAGTTCCACCTCTTCTCGTAGGTGTAGTAAGAGCCGAAGAGGGATTGAAGTGTCACTGACCATTCTTGATAGAAGATTCATGATGGGCAGCAGCGTCATCATAGTGGGCACATTACTGCCGTGCGGTCCATTCCGCTTGCCTAGCGTGGCGATTATGGGCATTTACCTCCTAATGCGTCTATACGCATAGTTAATAGGAAAGGCCTACGTCTAGCAGTGGACTGAGATAGGATGATGACGTGACGTATTACCAAATTTATTGTACATAGGTACACTTTGCCACTATGTTTTTAAGATGTTAAGTCCTACATTATGTTTATCTTCTACATTGTACACATTTACCGATTCTTGTTACTGATTTACCTATTTTTCTAGTTATTTTTATTTTCCCCTCACTAGCTCGTAAAGTGCTCGTTTATCCTTTAATACGAACGTGTAAAAACGCATATTATTCACTTGTGTGGCAAAGTAATGACCATGGTTTTGGAATAACAAAACGTAAAATGCTCATGGAAATTGTTCCATATTAATGATAATTAAATAATTTGTTTGAGAATTTAGTGTAAAATACAAACCTTTATATAATATGATGATTTTAACATATAAATCCTAAAATTCCATAAGTAACAATTGTTTTAGTGAATGATGATAAGATGACTAGATGCAATCACAAAACGCAGAAAATGTCAACGTCAACATTGTCAAAGAATATTATAGGTTATAATCTTTATTTACCGACTCGAACACGCATAAAAATAGTAAACTAAACAACTTTCAGGGTGTTCTGTTATAATTTTGTAAAAATAATGAATGAGAATGATTTAATAATGCATTCGCGTTGGTGTGAAACTACAGGAATGTGTTAAAATCGTGCTGCGTTTACTTTTTCGTGGTAAGTTTACTGCGACAAAATCTAGCATTAAATACATGATGCATTTGGAAAATTATTATCACTAACCCGATGATGATTGTAATGTGAACAAATAATTACCTTTTTTGAGTTTCCTCGCTATAGTGAGGGGAAAAGTTTTGTGTTACACACGGGTGCAAATGTATTTTACTTCTCGTATGTTAAAACACTCGCTGTGCGCTCAGGATTCTATTTTAGAACCACTCGCTTCGCTCGTGGTTCAACTATAGAATCCTTTCGCTTGCTCGTGTTTCAATTTCATACTCGCGGGTAAAATACAACTTTGCACCCTTGTATAACAAATAACTATTGTCACTTTTTAGCTCGGTTGCCCTGAAAACCAGCGTCGTGTCATCTGACACGACACATGCTGAGTGGCATCCTTTTTGGTGTTCAAATCCTTACTGTTTATACTTGTATTTATTGTTCTATATTGTATGGCACCAAATAAACCATTCTTATTCTTATTTATTATGAGAATGTTATTTTTATGTAGCTTTAATTTGTAAAAGTTTCTGAATAAATTCATTGTTTTCTATTTTATTCTTTAAAGGTTTTCTTACCCGAAAAGAAAACTAGAACCCTTTTAGAGTCAACCTTTAAATCTTATATTTCATTTCTATTCTACCTTCACATAAATAACTCAAAAAATTTAGGGTACCGCAGCAATAGATCAACTTTTGACGAGTTAATAATGCGGGTTCCGTTAAAACAAAACCTACATAAAGCCTCCATTGTAATACATTGTACCCTTTTGTGTAACCAGAGTCACCAAAATTATCTCTACAAACTCCTATTCAATTTAATTCAGCTATACAAAAGATACCTTGCGTAGTTAGGAAAAGAATAGAGAGTCGACTGAGGTACAAACGAATGTTAGTAGATTGTGTTAGAGAAGGGAAAATGGAGTCATGTGAACTGAGTAACACTGAATATTAAAATGATGATTTAGATTTAGGTAAAAGAGTTATTTTGATTTATAAAATCCCGGAATGAGTCTTACACAAGTACTTAGCCCCACGGTAAGCTCAAGCCTTGTGATGTGTGTATCAAGCGACGATATAATATTAGTAAAATAGATACATAGACAACCACGACTAAAGAACAAATATTTGTGATAACAAATTCTCAGATAATGCCCTCGCCCGGACTCGTAGCCGGATCCTTATGCTTCTTTAAAATCTCAGCCGCTGAGATGAAGTTGAAAAAGTTATTTGAATTCATGTTTTTTTTTTAATAAGTCTGTGGTTCAATTCGTGAAAGTAATTCAATATTAAATGACGAAGTTTTTAAAATGTATGAAATAGTTGTGTAGTTTATTATTAAATAAAAGTGCACTATTCCATAAGCTACAAACGACATACATTCAGTAATTTATTTTTAACAAAAGTTACTCTGACCCAACGGTGGTGGATCGATAAATCAATACAACGCCTAAAACACGTTTTCATTAATCAAAATGAACGTATAAAAATCCGAAATGAAAAACATTATTTCAATTGCATGCAAGATGATGATTTAATACAAAATCCAGCGTACACCTTTAAAATAGCTGGTCAATCGTTTGTTTAACGGCAAATTCATATGTATGAAGTTCATACATATGAATTTGCCGTCATACTATGAACAAACCCTAAAGACCACGAAATACTGTTACAGAAAAATGCCTTTACTACACAAAATGAACTCTACCAAAATGCCTTAATACCTTTTGGCCTTGCTAATGTACCCGCCTAGTAGTCTTATTAGTTTTCCGTAACATATAAAAGAGTGTCGAACTTTGCTGGTAATACATCGTTGTCTGATGTCTCATTTAGCATTGTACGTTATATTAGTTTGTTATACCTTGATTTAATTACGAATAAAAGAACAGACATCTTGCACCGACTTGCTTAGGGTTGAAATGCTTACATAAAGCTTTTCAATGCTACGCAGGGTTGCTTTTCCATACATTATTGTAGTCACGTGACTTATCATTTATCATATATGATTGCAGAATATCATCTTGGCTAGGTCTGCGGGTGTCTTGGTAGGTAAACATGGCATTTTAGCATGTTATTTGGAGCTTAGAAAGCTGTTTGGGCGTTTTCACAAACCGTTGTTGAAATCACCTTGTTATTTAATGTGGTCAAGTTTAGGCTTATTCGACTCAGAATCACGAGCTCATTCGATTTTGTTAGGAGAAATAATATGTCCTATAATTTTCATATAGTTTTCATTCCTTCCATTACGCTACCGCCTTTGAACATCTATGAAAAAATGGTATCGTAATGGAAGAAATATTTTGGGACTTTTGTTTTCTCCTATTAGAATCGAAAGAGGTCGTGATCCTGAGTAGAACAAGCCCAAACTTGTCCGAATTAAATAACAAGGTGATTTCAAAAACGGTTTGTGAAAACGCCCGTTTACTAAATAAGAATACTAACCCCCTTATTCATAAACGTCTGCTAACTTAGCAAGCTGCTAAGTATTGTTTGTCCCTTTCGGTCTTGTCAATATGAGATAAGATAAGAGTGAGAGAATATAAATAGTTACCTGCTCAGTGATGGAAGTTTCTGGTTTGACTTCAGCATGAATGGGTTGCCCATTCTTGGAGACGATGTCCAAACTCCCCCCGACGATATCACGACGATACCGTGTCTGGAATAGCAACATACTAATTGCAGCGAAAATTCTCATGCAAAATGCCACTGCATGAGAATTTTCTCATGCATAATTTAAGTAACATAATTTTTGTCAAAACCAGCGTGAATCAGGTGACCATAACAATGGAAATAACAATCAAAAAAAGTTGATTCACCCATAAATAAGGGACTATCTTAACTTACAGGTAGACAAGAAGAGTTCATCAGCCCGTACGGGCTCAGTGCTTGATAATGGAGACCAGCAGGCTTAGCACATGATTGGTGCGACAGTATGTCGCCGCGAGATAGATCTCCCGTCCTTCACTAGCTATATTAACGAAAGAGTGACGGATAGACTATCTCGCGGCGAGATACTGTCGCGCCAATCATGTGCTAAGCATACTAGGCTCTTTCGCACTAAATACACGTGAGATCGACAGTTTAATTCTATTTAAAGGTATTATGTCCGACGATAGTTTGAATTCAATTATCTATAAATAAGTTCTTTGGTACCTGTTCGGTGACCGCGATTTCTAATTTGTCATCAAAGTGAGTGGGTTGAATATTCGTGGAAATGGTGTCTGGCCTTCCTCCGATGAGATCGATGTGTAGTGGCTAAAATAATAACAATATTTATAAATACTTACATTACTTCAAGATCCGTACGATTGGCCTAAGCTGGAGTGAGGCTAAAAGTGTTGCTGAGGACAGAGAGGCGTGGCGCGATCTTGTGAAGGCCTTTTGCACCTCTGGGGTGCCTTAGGACGGCAACAACAACATTACTTCAATAATCTTGAATATTAGATGCCATTTGCCAAAGAAAAAATACTGAAGTTTGACAACGCCGGCTGTGGGATTTGAACCCACGTCTTCAGCTATTGCGGCTGATGCCAAAATCGGCCACTCTAACCGCTGCAGCAGCAACTCAAAATAGTATATTACATCAGAGGCCGGGAATCCGTTTTCACGCCGAGGCAAATATAGTGCTTTTCTCAAACGTACAAAAAAATACAAAACAAAATGACAATGTTGTCGAAATTAAAAAAAGTTATGAAATTGCATTTCCATCCCAGTGAGTTACTGCGCCCTAAAAGCGATACTTCCGAGTCTATTTTAAGGAACGTAAAGACAATATTTAATTTCATGTTTGAGAAAAATATTTAATAAAACTATTGTAATTTTAGTTATTAGCAATAAGAATACATTTGTCACCTCCCCAACTCTTTCCGTGAGAGTCATACAGACGACCAAGAGGTTGAAGTGTCACTGGCCATTCATTTACTGAAGATTGATGATATCAGCAGCATCTTCATAGTGGACAGACTACTGCGATCGGCAATCCACTTGCACATCGGAGTGATTATGGGCCTCCTAATGCGTCCACCATACGCGAAAATGAGCACTTCTCAAAAGTATTATGCGCACGTATATGCGCAAGTATCACATCATCAGCCTATGATAGTCCACTGCAGGACGTAGGCCTCTCCTATTAACTATGCGCATTAGGAGATAAATGCCCATAATCGCCACGCTGGGCAAGCGGATTGACGATCGCAGTAGTGTGTCCACTATGATGACGCTGCTGCCCATCATCAATCAAATCACAGAATGGTCACTTGGTCAGTGACACTTCAATCCCTTAGTCAACTCTTACGACACCCGCAGGAAGAGTTGGGGTGGTGACAATGTATTCTTACTGCCATCACCACACGGCCATTGCATATTTGCGTAAGTATATGCACGCTTAATATGTGAGTTTTCGTTCTCCTATTTTGTTATCAACTTTTTTTATGATACTCAATTCAATTATTGATTGTTTATTGACAACAAAGTTTTTGTTGATTGCAGACTTTCATTACCGTCGCCGTTCATAAGCCACTGTGTGGTCGCATTATCGGCTATCACTAAGCTATGAACTATCGGCTATAAACACGAACAAAAGATACGCACTCCCGTGTAAATAAAAGAGACACACCCAACTATCAGCTATCACCGCCGCCGCCGGGCGAGTATCACCGTGTCTCTTTTATTTACACGGGAGTGCGTATCTTTTGTTCGTATTTATAGCCGATAGTTCATAGCTTAGTAGCTCGCGGTGGGACCACCTAATAGTGCAACCTGTAGGCTAGGATCTAGAATTTACCTGCCCAGTTCCTGTCAAATCTGGCTTAATATCAGCATGGATGGGTTGCGCATTCATGGAGACGATGTCTAAACTTCCTCCGCCGACTTCTCGGCGATACCGTGACTGCAAACATACAATTTAACCATTTCACAGGTTGTCGGCTTTACAAGACAACATACTACAGCCACCAGCTTCGCTATAGTTGCCAAGATGAGAAAAAAATTGCTAAGATTGCCAAGAACTTTCCATGAGAATGTTCGCAATTTCGGAAACATCTCGTTGGTTTTTTTTTATGTGACAAAGGTAGACAACTGAGCTCTCAGCCCACCTGATGGAAAGCGGAAACTGAGGCCCATGGACATTGTGGCCAAAAAATCGCCTATGCGCTGCCTACCATAGGACTTAGATGGATTGCCTCTATCTAAGACAGTAATTACACCGGCTATGTTACCCCCAAACCAAAAGACAGTACTAACTATTTAGCGGCAGGTTAACGGGTAAGACGGTGGTAGCTATGCCGGGTGGACCCTGCACGAGGTCCTACCAACAGCAAAATGCTAACTAGTGCTAATAATAAATGGCTAGTAACTGCTAATGGTGCATTGCTAACTGTAAAAAAACTTTAACATACCAATTTCGAGTTTCCATTGACAGAAATACAGATGATACTTATTACAAAAACTATGATACAAGTCTTCATATTGTTTCAAAACATGTTTTTGGTAAAATAAGTTATAAGCAAAAGCAATTTAAGTCATAAAACTTTTAGGTCGATCGAGGAATATAGGAAAGTTATACGGACGCCATTTTAGGGTTGCGTGGATAGGAAATTTCCGTAATAAATGCCTCAAGTGGCTTTATTAAATACAGCGAGTATCTTCAATATTACTGAAACAATCGATCAAAAATTGGTGAAGCCCTTTTACTAAAAAATATTTAGCTTTTCTACAAACTACTTCTCTTATCATCACAGTAATTACACCTAACCAACAAATTTGTAAGACATTATTTATATTAATTTGATTCAACTATCAAATTGATCCTATTTAGCTCATGTTATGGTTAAACGAAAATTTGGTTTCATTTGATTTAGATTTTTATTTATTTGGCTTTAAAAGAATACAGCTGACATCGTAAATGAAGTGCACTAAGTATGAGCCATTATACCTAGTTATGACGCAAGTGTGGAAAGTAGGTAGGCATTTTTTCACCGACGTTGGAAATCTAAATTGACTTTAATGAAAAAAATATTTAGTTCGTACCAAAACAGCAATGATGTGTCGCACCAAGGATGGACCAAGACATCTGGATATTCCAAAGCAATAGCCTAATGCAAAAAAGCGGCTTCACTTCGCTCGTTAAAAAAGCCCACAGGCATCAAAAATAAGCTTTTAGGCTTATTAAAAGTAACTTTTCGCTTTTCAACAAACTTCTAATAAAAGTTTCTAACAAAAGAACCATTGAACCGAAATTTGTAAATAACACGGAGTTAGAAAACTCGTTTCGTGTTTGACGAGGCTATTTTTATCGCGAGTACATTTTTATTTACTTACCACATTATTTTTTTACGGTACGTGACTAATCCATAGAAAAATCATGTTGAGGATATTGTTATTATTTTACGTAATTATTTCTGCTACCCATGGACATAATAATGTAAGTATTCATTAACATCTTACAAACCTGTAAATTATCTTAATTTTAAGATTAGACGGTTGTACAACTAATTATTCCTTCAAAACAAGTTAACAGCTAGTTTTCTTGAAATCCGGCCGTGTGGTGACGGCATTAAGAATACATTTGTCACCACCCAACTCCTCCTGCGGGTGTCGTAAGAGTCGACTAAGGGATTGAAGTGTCACTGACTATTACTTGATAAAAGATTGATGATGGGCAGCAGCGTTGTCATAGTGGACACAATACTGCGATCACCAATCCGCTTGCCCAGCCTTAATGCGGCTATACGCATAGTTAATAGGAGAGGCCAACGTCCAGCAGTGGACTATCATAGGCTGATGATGACTTGAAATATGGTTGAATGTATATCATTGGATTTTTGTCTATTAATTATCGGTACTGTCACCTTAACAACTTTTAACTGGCACATGTCATCACCCTGTCTCAGTCCACTGCTGGACAAGCGGATTGACGATATCGCACTACGAGTAGTGTGTCCACTTTGATGACGCTGCCGCCCATCATCAATCTTCTATACATGACACTTAAATCCCTTACTCTTACGACACCCACGGGAAGAGTTGGGATAATAATAATGTATTCCTACTGTCGTCACCACACTAGAAAATTCAGAAACGGAAACTTTTTTAAGCATAAAATTCCTACTAAGTCCTTTTAAATTACGAAGTATTTTATTTGGAAAAGAAATATTGTATACGTAGTAGTATTTGATTGACAAACTTTTCCAACTTTCTCGATTTGACTGATAACATTTACGAAATCGTTCTCATGAGATTTGTTTTGTGGGAATTGGTTTCATAAAAGTTGTCATCACGGGAATCGCCATGATTTATTTTTAAAATGTGTTTATAATCAAGAGCAAATCCACACTACAAAAATACGAAACTTAATGTAAATTATTACATGTAGTGCATGTTTTAGTGAAGCTATAAATCGGCTTTTTAGTTAAATGGCACTATAGATTCCTACTTTACTATTTTGAATTATCATGCCATAGACCAAGCGAGTCAAGTTTTAAGTTCATAATATCATATCAATAACAAATCCAAATGATAATTAAAATGTTCTATATACCTATGACCTGGATGTCCTGTCCATATGGAAAGGGTAATCGCAAAGAAATAAGATACGAAACAATTTGCTTCACATTTCTTTACCGTTTATTCAGTAGGTAAGTACTCGTTGCTATTTTCGCTATTATCTTGAGTAATATATTAAATGTTATCCTTTCAGAAAGCAGATAACGATGCAGATCTACAATCGGAACTTATGCCTCAAGAGTTAAATCCATTCTTTGTACCAGCGGTAGAATCGGTAGGTTTTAAAGAAGGTCGACGTTTTACTCATTTAATCATACAACAAAACTCATTAATAGAGTAAAAAAGTTCCTCACCGGTAAGACATATTGTACAATACAAGAATACACGGAAGATTCATTAGAATAAACAAGAACAAATAAAATATTTAACATAATGGTACAACAATAAAATTATACACTAACCTAAAACTATGCAATAACTTAAAATCATTATTCATTAAGAATATTATTAACACAAAAAATAGGTACATACAAAACAAAAAAATCATGTAATAACATAGTTCCAATATTTAATTAGTAGCCACTTAGATTGTGCCGTAGATATCAAGAATACCATTTACTTTAATTATAAGCCTCCCTCTCTCGACAAAAAAAAATGCCGTCCCCACCATTGTTATAATGTCTCTGTAACTTACTGTGTAACACCTTGTAAACCACATTATAAGTGCAATAAAGATTGAGTATTGAGTACTCACTTTCCATTCAGAAGATAAAAGTATAAACTTCAAATTAGACACCGGATACTAAGATTTTATGTGTACAGTTTTTTGTAACAAATTCTTTATAAGCAAATACTTATTGCCGGACCCCTAGATATGTTTAGGGTATAGGTACCCGTGAATTAGGGGTTCGGACAATAAGTAAACTGAAGGATCCACGAAAAAACAAGAATTAAAAAAATCAGGGCAAATTCACACCTTATTCTGTTAAAAGTAAGGTAGTTCCTTCTGTAATTTGAATTGACTAGACCATGTTCTTTCCGTGGACCCTTAAACTATTAAATTGTATGTCACGTGATAGTAAATCTGAGGACAGATTTGAGTTTACTAATACAGGAAATGTACGTTGTCAAGTGATCCAGTAGAGAGATACTCCAAAAGGTGCAAGACTTTGGTAGAATTTTCTTAATGTTGTATAACTGCAAGGACCATGAACCCACAGAATTAGATTTGGATAGAAGAAACAAGTTCATTCATTTGTATGGCGGCCGAGCGTGTCAGATTTTGTACTGAAGTTGTTACTTGCCTATGATTTTAAATATGTCTCAGGCCCTTGAGTATTCATATATATTTTTGTGTTGTTGCAATTAATATTACTTAAGGAGGATTAATGTTTTTGTTCACTTCGACTTACAAAATTTGACGACCGAAAGCTGCAAGCTGCGATTAAGGACGGACAACTCAGTGGATTTCACTGAGTTCATTTGACACGCTAAGTAGATACGTTTGCTTGATCTATGGTATATATGACATCTGTGCATGAACCCGTTCCTCGATCTTTAAAAAAGAGGAGGTTTTCAATTGGTGGTTTGGCAGAATTTTCTCGGAGAATCGTGAAAGAATTTTATTTATCAAACGGCATTGTCCCCTCCACCAAGTCGGGGTCTATTGTTGAAGTTTGTTTATGTTTTTATTTAATGATTATTTCATCATCATCAGCCTATGATAGTCCACTGCTAGACGTAGGCCTCTCCTATTAACTATCCGTATAAATGCATTAGCCGGCAAATGCCCATAATCTCCACGCTGGGCAAGCGGATTAGCGATCGCAGTAATGTGTCCACTATGATGACGCTGCTGCCCATCATCAATGTTTTATCAAATTGTGGTCAGTGACACTTCCCTTAGTCGACTCTTACGACACCCGCAGGAGGAATTGGGGTGTTGACAAATGTATTCTTACTGGCGTCACCACACGGCTGCCGCGAATGATTATTTATTTGAACTAATTTCAGCAAGCACAAGCCATGCCACTACCGCTACGGCTGCGCCGCAGCTCCGAACCAGCCACCGAAGTTCAGACCATACCAGAAAACAACACCATGCAGCAAGTTTGTATCACACTTTCCAAAAAACTACACAACAGAATTCTAAATTCAACATTTCTCAAAAAAAAATACACTTGGATTTCATCATTGATATTGATAAAAACCTTTGGTCCGTTTTCGTAATTATATTATTTTCGTAGTTAGCTACGTAAGAGGAATTATTTTTCGTTGTGTCGTAATTGATTACCAAAGCGGAATTTATTTTCCGTTTTCGTAATTGCTTACTTATTCTTCTTTCGTAGTTTATTACCAAAAATATTTACTTTTCTTATTTCATAATTGATTACGAAAAAATAATTTACTGCACTAGTTAATTTTCATACACTGCCTAATACTGTTTTTGAGATCTTTGATCAGTTTAGCCGTTTTTCATCATTTTAGCCGATAGATGTCCACTGCTGCTGGACATAAGCATCCCCCAGAGCATGCCTTAAGTGTGAAAAATAATTCTTCTTACGTAGTTAACTACGAAACCATAATTACGAAACGGACCAAAGGGATAAAAATCGGTAGGCTGGTAGAGTAGTTTTGTGAAAATATATTTTTATATCCTTTTTTCCCTCACAGGTGTCATGAAAAACACTGTATCACGGGTGGTAAAAAGATTACGAACGCGAGGCATTAAAGCAGACTCTTGTTGGTAATCCTTTGCTTACCGCCCTTGGTACACAATGTACTATAATCAGCACGTTGTGTTGCCAGGTAAAGACGTACTCCCGCATCATCGCAGGTATTGTGCTGGTGTTGTCAGCTATTGTGGAGCTCGTGGGCTACATCATAGAATCCTATTCCATGTAAATTAAAATATATAATTCTTTTAGATACTTCTTTTATTATTCCTCCTTTAGACACAGCTATGCACTATATACTAGCTAGACTATATATCTCTTATTCACACATTCGACGCTGCGTTCGTCAACGAGCTCGAAGTCGAGACAGCCGTGTCTAAAATCCTAGCTGTTTTATTTGACATTAGGAATCGAGGCTGTGAGCGAGGTTGTGGGCGAGTTCGTCGCTGTTTTTCGTTAGAGAATACGAAGTTCGTACATTAGACGTCAAACTCTCGACGCAGTGTAGTTCCAGCTCACACCGCATTCGTCGCCGAGCACTAGTGTCGTTTAACACGCTCAATGCGGAACAGGTCATATGTGACCTGTACAAGTATGGTTAATTACGATTTAACTTAATTGCCGCAGCGAAGGTGTTAAAGTACATTAGTGAATACCATTTTTAGGCTCGACGCTGCCGCAGCGCTGACACAGCGCTGACAGTAAGGCGGTTTCCTTAGTGAATAACACTGCAGACCATGCCTAGCCAAGATGTAATTCTGCTATAGTATACGATAAGCGATAACTCATAAATGTATGAGAACAGATTCGTATAAAAAGCCATGTGATCATATCCCTACATTATTATGGTCACGTGACTTATCGCGTATCGTATTCGACTGAATGGCATATTTTCTAAGCCTGCTGGATAGGCTAGAGCCTCTTATAATCAACAAAGAACATCGTATAATTAAGGTTGAAAATTGGATCAAACCTTTTCGTCTAAAGAGATAAAAGGTTGTGGGTGTCATAATAATTACATTCTTACTACTCCAGCATATTTTTAAGTTCATCTTGATTGGGATGACAATCAAATTAAATTATAGATTAGGCTGTGCAAGATAGTAAAATGCAACATAAAAAAACAAAATCAATGATATAATAATGTATTTCTCAAACATGCAATGAAATATTGTCTTTACGTTCCTTAAAATAGACTCGGAAGTATCGCTTTTAGGGCGCATTAACTCACTGGGATAGAAAATGGAATTTCATAACACTTTTCCGACCTAAGAATTTTTTTTATTTCGACAACATAGTCATTATTTTTTTGTATTTCTTTGTATGTTTGAGAAAAGCACTACACATGCCTCGGCTTGAAAACGGATTCCCGGCCTCGTTACCTATTCGGAAATTCTCATTTTCCCGGCCTCTGATATAAGGCACATTGTTACAAATCCCACTTTATGGGAAAATCGTTATAACTTGACCATTTCGATTTCATTAAGTCGTGCATACAAATCAGTGGTTATATCAGTGAAATTAAATTAGTTTAAAATTTTACCCTTCACTTTTGATTTTACTAATTTCCTCACCTTCCTTTATTTAGCGTTCGACACAGACTACCTACCGTACTCCTACTCGTACTAACCGCATTCATAAAGGAAAATATCCGTCTGCCTCTGCACTTGAAACTACTGTCTATTTTGGCGTACACGAAAGTTATACCAAGAGAAATTACAATCTACAGCTATAAGCATTTAACAAGTTGCCACCAATATAAATTGCGACTATTGTACAGAAACTATTCAGTTAAATATTCATGCAATTTTCTGCCTGAATGACTGAGGACAATTATCGTTGTAAGAGTTGCTTATATGCTCATATAATGGATTTAACGTCGCTTTATGATGCTTACATTGTTCGGTATTTATATTAGTGACGACTTTAAACAATTCAAGTAAAACATATTTAGTCTCCAAAACTAATCACTGTCTTAAAACAAACATTTATTTCTCATATGTACCGTTTTTCTTCCTCTTCCTGATTACCTTCCAAAGGTTTGTTTTTCTTCTCAGGACTCTCGTTCATAAATCTCCTATTAAACCTTTTAGTCATATAAGGGTCCTCTACTTCTACTCCTTTATATTTATCGAACGTACCCATAAAGCTATTAACAGCTTTATTAAATGCTCTTCTATAACTGGTTACAGGCATTTTCTCTCTCAAAATAACTACTGGTTCAAAAGGTATGATCATTCCTGCTGCAGAAGCAATTAGTGGAATCACTGGTGCTGGTACATAATGAGAAATAATTTCCATAGCGCCATTGACCATACATGTTCCAACATTTTTTAAGACCATCATTACTTTTGGAGCCCTCAGAAAATCCTGTATTACTCTTACTACACTATTGTAAAGTTTAATGATGAAATTCGGCTCTGTGGATAGTGTAGATGCAATTTCGCGTCTTGAATCTGTTGATGTAGATTTGTTGATTGGCTGAATAGATGTAGCATTTTGAAGACCCGTATCTTTTGGAATCGAATTTGTGTCGTTTTGAGCCTGTAAGTTAACAGTAATTTATTTTCGATAAACATTAGGTATGATATGATCTTTAAATAATATAATACTTATACGAGAAGGGAAATAATAATCTTAATAATTCATGCAGCGCTGGCCGTGTGATGACGGAAGTAAGAATACATTTGTCACCACCCATTTCGGTATCAAAAGAGTTTTCTTCCCGTGGGTGTCGTAAGAGTCGACTAAAGGATTTGAAGCGTCACTGACTGAATTTATTTATTGAAAATTGATGATGGGCAACAGCATCATCATTCATCATAGTGGAGTGGACACACAACTTGGATCGCCAACCTGCTTGCACAGCGTGGCTATTATGGGCATTAAATTCTTAGGAGAGACCTTTGTCCAGCAGTGGACTGATTATAGACTGATGATGTGATGTGAAATTTCCGCTTCTTTAGAAATATTCTTGACAGAAATAGAATATAATAAATAACGTAGACAAAATCCTAAAATACCCCGTCACTGAAAGCATAACAAACTTCACAGAACCAAAGCTACATATTGTTACATTACTGCGGCAAATATGACAAACTATTTCTGGAATATACAAGTGGAATATTATTCCTAAAGCTTGTAAAAGCACGCGGTCTCCTATTTTCCTAAAATATATCTCCTACTAACATAAGTAGGTGTCATATACAAGTATGTTAAGCTTTGACCCAAATTTCTGTGCAAAATTTCCTCGGGACTTTTTTGTTCTTGTTTGGAATTGTTGGGTCCCGATCGTAATTCATCTCCAAACACAAAAGTCGTTTCAGAGACACCCGGGGCAATTTTAACTACATAATCCAACATCATCATCATGTTTCTAGCGTATTCCCGGCTTTGAACACGACTTAGGAAGTCTAGACCTTGGTCTAATTCCAAGATTTGGCTTGTCACACAATTTTAAAGTGACTGTCATATGATCTTTCTAACCATGGGGAAACAAGGTCTTATAGTAAAATAATAGCAATAATTAATAGTAACACGATGTGTTATTTCACTAAAAAGTGATTGGTAAACACCAAATGATCGATATGATCTTGGACCTCAATCAGGGTTCTAATTAACTATGATTGGTCATTGGAATGATTTAGGATTAGTATAATGAATGATAATGACTTCTCTCTGTTTGACATACGCCTTAGTGATAAAGTTAGCAGATAACGCAGATGTAGGATCACCAATTTTAACAAAGAAACGACATTTTTTCAACCTATAACCTACTTAATGTCACTCCAAGTTAGGTTTGCACATGGTTTAACGGATATCCTTAGCTTTCCAACAGGGGAATGCAGCATATTTGGAATTTTGGGCCGGATACGTGCCAGGCAGGGATGTTTTAATGTTATAATTTATATTGAAAAAACATGTTGCGAATGGTTTGTTCTTATTTATTATGAAGAAACTTGTGGTGAATGTAATTTCCTGTACCTATCTTAACGAAACTTGCGTTGTGGATTTTTCGGGTATTATATACTATTTTTCATAAATATATTTAATACATTTCGAAACATATTTGTACTGAAACTACAAATCTTATCCAAATAAATGCTTTTACGAGTCTTGAGGTCAAGGTGTGCCAAGTTTCCCAAACTCTGCAAGCAACATGAACAAGTTCTTACCACAACTTCGTTTGCTGCGGCGACAACAAACAAACACACCAGAACTTTGCTGGTTATCATAACGATCCGAGACACAACATGGTTTCTGCAAAGCATGGATATTGAGCAACTATTGCTGCAGTAAAACATAATTACATTACATACATACGCTTTATTCGAAAGCAATTTTATTGCAGCCTATATTTTGCATTATGAACTGATACGAGTTTTGAGTTCTGCAAACGCAATTGCAAAAGAATATTGTTTGGCATATATTCTACACAATCTCACACTAATAAGAGCACTGTCATAAGATATAGCTGTTATTTACAGGCAATAAATAATAGCTGGTAGACAAAAAGCCTTTTAAAAGCAAAAATATCCAAGAAAGCATATGATATTTTATTGAAGCTAGGTTGAATTTTAATCAGATAAATACGTATAATAAATTAATGTATGGGTAATTGATAATGTGGTCAGGTTATTTTTTCAATTAGGTACTTAAGTGGTTTATGCTAAAAAGTAAGCATCTAATGCTGAATCCTACAAGACTTAAGTTTGTCATGTTGATATAACGCCTATTTAAAATAATTGTGAGTTTCATATATCAAAAATCTATTTTAAAACCGGTTAAACTTTGACTTGAATCTTTTTATAGACCGTAAAATACGTGGAAATTAAATTCGAGATATAAAATGTAATGGAAATACAACATTATAAAAGTAGGTCGCGATTCGTATGTTGGTTTCTGTCGGGGAAAACGAAAATGAATTTTATTATCTTCTGTATTTTGATACTGATGAGTATCGTGAAAGCGGAACCGCAGGTAATGATTTTCATTTGTTGATATCACTTCATCTGCAATCGGGTGTATACGATTCGATAGGTATTCTTGTACAGGTTATTAAAATTTTATACGGGCGTATAATTTATTCAGTTACAGTATCTGACGATATGGTATGGTCCTATTATGATTTCTTAAAGCAATTCAGTCTGTATATTTTAACATTTATTAAATGGAACTGATAGATAGCGATTCAGAATACACTCTCGGTCAAAAAATATTTGTCGGGTGTAATTTTGTACAGAAAATATTGTAAAACACGCTGATTTCAAATACTTTTGCAGTATAAATGGAATTCAATGTAATAACCCTAATTTTACCATCGCCCCCAAAAACAACGAATGTTATCGTCAGATAACTCCGTGGATATAATAATAGCAGTCATGATTAAAAAACCCCTTTTTCCATACATTTTTGGCGGTTTTTGGATATTGGTGCACGGCGTGAACAACTTGATAACTAGATATAAAATGTAGAATAGAAGAAAGTTGAACTCGAATTTGTAACTCGAGATATTTTGGTAAAAAAATTAAAGAAAAAAAAAACCTTTTTAAAAACAAGCTTTTATTATTTGTTTATAAAATGAACTAAAAAGTTAAAAATAAATTAACTCTAAAAAGAAATATAACACTTTGTAACTTGATTGTAACCTTTAACGACAAATAAGCGTCTTCGTCTAGGACAAAATAATTCCATATTGTACAAATTTATTTAATTTTAACACTAAAACTTTTCATCATGCATAATTATTCAATCTCGTCCCCCCTCTTTGTCATAGTCCCCATTTATAAATGAAAGCGTGTTACATTTAATACAACACAACATTTTCCTCAAGCTATCACAATGTAACACGCTTTCATTTATAAATGGGGACTATGACAAAGAGGGGGGACGAGATTGAATAATTATGCATGGTGAAAAGTTTTAGTGTTAAAATTAAATAAATTTGTACAATATGGAATTATTTTGTCCTAGACGAAGACGCTTATTTGTCGTTAAAGGTTACAATCAAGTTACAAAGTGTTATATTTCTTTTTAGAGTTAATTTATTTTTAACTTTTTAGTTCATTTTATAAACAAATAATAAAAGCTTGTTTTTAAAAAGGTTTTTTTTTTTCTTTAATTTTATTTTTAACTTTTTAGTACCTCTATTTTTAATTCGAGATTTACTATGACGTAGTTCGCAGCGTGTAGCAGCGTTATTCCGTTATGAAATCCGTAGTTCGTTCACATGATATGTATGTAATTATGTACTGATTTAAATATCAATAATGTTGAAATGATGTAATCACTTGTTAGTTATTTGTAACGTTTCTCATTCTATCCATTTTTTTTAAATGCATCAACATTACAAGGTTTCTTCGACGTCAACTTGGAGCAGTCAAGTTCTTTACTCAATGCTACCACGTTGCACATTTCTCTGGTTAGTCTTTTTCTGCCGTTCATTCTGTGCTGTTACAATGCGTTCCTCTGCTGTTTGTCATAACTGTCTTGCTTGCCCGAGCATTCTGTTCCTGTCGAGCCTGGCCAAGTGTTCTTCTTGTAATTCATTTTTTCTTCTCTCTTGTGTAGGTACGTATTCTGTCGATATCTTGTCTAATTATGCGTTGTTCTAGAGATTCGTTTTTCCTTCTCTCTTGTGTATTTATTCTATTGATATCTTGCTCTATATGTGCGTTGTTGTAGAGATTCGTTTTTATTTCTCTCTTGTGTATGTATTCTGTCGGTATTTTGCCTATGTCGCAGCTGTAAAATAAACCGTCATAACTCAAATAACGTGAATTTTGGGAAATCGAGTTTAAAGTTTGAGAAATTGGTCAATTTATTGTATTTGTTACTACATTGTGTTAATGTGTTAAAGTATTATATTAATTGCGTTGTTCATAGTGTCTACTTGGATATTCCGTTCAAATTAAAACGAAATCAGTGTGATAAATATAATAAATTGAGCTTATACACCCTCATACCATTCAGCTCTCGGCACGTGCTCACCTTGGCATTGGGTCATCCATCGAATCAATCGTATATAATTAATATGGGACGAAAGCAAGAGACTCGTCAAGACGAATCAAACGAGACCAAACTCGACGGAGTTGCGTCGTTTAATTACGGAGTTCCTATGGCCACCTTCCAACTCCAACATCAGACCCTGGTTACCATATAGTATCAAAGTACTCGTCAAGACTAATGCAATGAGCTCAAACTCGATAGGGTTACATCGTTTAATTACGGAGTTCCTATGGCCACCTTCCGGCTCCATCATCAGACCCTGGTTACCATATAGTATCAAAGTACTCGTCAAGACTAATCCAATGAGCTCAAACTCGATAGGGTTGCATCGTTTAATTACGGAGTTCCTATGGCCACCTTCCGGCTCCATCATCAGACCCTGGTTACCATATAGTATCAAAGTACTCGTCAAGACTAATGCAATGAGCTCAAACTCGATAGGGTTACATCGTTTAATTACGGAGTTCCTATGGCCACCTTCCGGCTCCATCATCAGACCCTGGTTACCATATAGTATCAAAGTACTCGTCAAGACTAATCCAATGAGCTCAAACTCGATAGGGTTCCATCGTTTAATTACGGAGTTCCTATGGCCACCTTCCGGCTCCATCATCAGACCCTGGTTACCATATAGTATCAAAGTACTCGTCAAGACTTATCCAATGAGCTCAAACTCGATAGGGTTGCATCGTTTAATTACGGAGTTCCTATGGCCACCTTCCGGCTCCATCATCAGACCCTGGTTACCATATAGTATCAAAGTACTCGTCAAGACTAATCCAATGAGCTCAAACTCGATAGGGTTGCATCGTTTAATTACGGAGTTCCTATGGCCACCTTCCGGCTCCATCATCAGACCCTGGTTACCATATAGTATCAAAGTACTCGTCAAGACTTATCCAATGAGCTCAAACTCGATAGGGTTGCATCGTTTAATTACGGAGTTCCTATGGCCACCTTCCGGCTCCATCATCAGACCCTGGTTACCATATAGTATCAAAGTACTCGTCAAGACTAATCCAATGAGCTCAAACTCTATAGGGTTGCATCGTTTAATTACGGAGTTCCTATGGCCACCTTCCGGCTCCAACATCAGACCCTGGTTACCATATAGTATCAAAGTACTCGTCAAGACTAATCCAATGAGCTCAAACTCTATAGGGTTGCATCGTTTAATTACGGAGTTCCTATGGCCACCTTCCGGCTCCATCATCAGACCCTGGTTACCATATAGTATCAAAGTACTCGTCAAGACTTATCCAATGAGCTCAAACTCGATAGGGTTGCATCGTTTAATTACGGAGTTCCTATGGCCACCTTCCGGCTCCATCATCAGACCCTGGTTACCATATAGTATCAAAGTACTCGTCAAGACTAATCCAATGAGCTCAAACTCGATAGGGTTGCATCGTTTAATTACGGAGTTCCTATGGCCACCTTCCGGCTCCATCATCAGACCCTGGTTACCATATAGTATCAAAGTACTCGTCAAGACTAATCCAATGAGCTCAAACTCTATAGGGTTGCATCGTTTAATTACGGAGTTCCTATGGCCACCTTCCGGCTCCATCATCAGACCCTGGTTACCATATAGTATCAAAGTACTCGTCAAGACTAATCCAATGAGCTCAAACTCGATAGGGTTGCATCGTTTAATTACGGAGTTCCTATGGCCACCTTCCGGCTCCATCATCAGACCAGCTCAATGTCACAATAACATTGCATTGTCATCCGATTTATACATGCATTCTAAATTTCAGCTCAATCGGAAACCGGGAAGTTGATCAAATTTAAGTTGCAAGATCTGATTACAGAACGACAGACAACGGGACAGGTGAAACTAAATAAAAGCTTGTAAAAAAGGAACTTAATTTGTAAAAAAATCTTCTACATTTCATCTCTAGTTATCAAGTTCTTCCCGTCATGCACCGATATCCGATATATCGTTTGATGAGTTGAGTTATACTTGCAAGTTATTGCCAGTCTTGAAATGTAACTATGGGTAAGAGTGTAAGCGTATAAATAAACAAAAATATATGAGGCATTTATTTCAGACTGCGTTGGTTCGTGCGTTTTAGTTAATGGGAAACAAATACTTCAAAATATAACTTACAACTAAAGTTAACTTAAATAATTATCGTAGGAACTAGACTTAAATGTAAAGACGTCCAGTGCCTTATGAGAGCACTATCCCATTTCCATGCCACAACGGTCAGGAGACTGTGACGGCTCCCGCTCCCGCTGTTTAAATATAAAAATACAAATAAACCTTCTTTCGTAACAAATACAAAAATAACAATTAAACAAGAACAAAAAATGTGCATGCTACGTATTGCTCATATCAGCGTGATGCTAGCATGTGCCAGCGCTGGTCTTCTGATGAGTCCATCGTAAAAACAACTGTATCTCTTCTCATCTGTGTCTTGAATTTTAAATAACTGTGTTTCAAACCAAGTATTGCTTAGTTTGGTGCCCCAAAATAGCTAGTCTAGCTTGAACTGCGTGATATTATATCATCAGATCATCAGCCTATCTCAGTCCACTGCTGGACGAAGGCCTCTGTTATTAACTATGCGTATAGAAGCATTAGGAGGTAAATAGTAAATACCCATAATCCCTACGCGCTGGGCAAGCGGATTGGCGATCGCAGAATGTCCACTATGATGACGCTGCTGCACATTATCAGTCTTCTATCAAAGAATGGTCAGTGACACTTGTGTGTAATATTGTCCATCGTATCATCATCATTCAGCCGAAAGACGTCCCCTGCTGAACATAGGCCTCCCCCAAATATTGCCACAATGAGCGGTTCTGTGCCACCTTCGCTGGGGGGGTATTCGTGGGGTACCTTCGCTGCGCCTGCTGTAATATTGGCTGTGGATATTGGAAATTAGAAGCCAAGTCAGGTCCGGATCGTGCGAGACTTTTGGCGGTCGGAACCCGGGAAGCTGGTTACTGGCTGCATGCCCATCCTCCGGCTAGTACTGGTACTTTCCTGGATCCGGCCTCTCTTAGGCTCGCAACCGGCCTGAGACTCGGGGCCGCGGTATGTACCCCTCACTTATGCTGTTGTGGCACAGACGTGGACCGACTGGGACACCACGGACTAAGTTGTCAAAAAAGCGCAGGCCGTATTTCCAGACATGCGACGCTTAACGACATAATCCGCAGGTCTCTTGCCACGATCAACGTACCTGCTCTTCTTGAGCCTACTGGTATTATTAGGGATGATGGTAAGAGACCTGATGGTGTGTCTTTGGTTCCTTGGAGCTTGGGACGGATGTTGGTATGGGATGCTACTTGCGTAGATACCCTGGTACCGTCCCATCTTCAACGAACTACGTTTAAGGCAGCCGCTGCGGCTGAAAATGCCGAATTTTTAAAACGTAATAAATATAAGGGCCTCGGCAAAGAGTACAATTTTGTACCGTTTGGCGTAGAAACTTTAGGTTCTTGGGGCCCCAGCGCACGCAAATTGTTTGCTGAGATCGCGAAACGTCTGGTTGATGTAACTAAAGACCGAAGAGCTGGCGACTTCCTCGCACAACGCATCAGTATTGCGATACAGCGAGGAAATGCCGCCAGCATCCTCGGTACAATGCCACAAGGGCCAATCTTAGATATAGGTTAGGTTAAGTAGATTAGTTAGATTTAATCTATGTACATAAATTGTAGTTTTGAAAATAAATATATTAAAAAAAAGAAGCCAAGCAAATCAGATTTTTAAAATTACTTGTTAGCAATACTAAACATAAATGTAAAGATAACTATAGACAACTTTTCAATATCTGCAAAATCTTACCAGTAAGCTTAAAACATAAATATTTACTTCTAACCAATAACCATAGCTCTCTGGAACCTAGCCTAAAGTACCCTGCATTGAAGCCTATAGACCATACTCAAAATACTAGGGCATTGGCCACTGGCAAACTATTTGTCCCAAGGATAAGCAATTATTATGGGGATAGAACGCTGAAAAAGCGTATTCCATATTTACTAAACAGCTTGCCTGAAGCCATCAGACATGAACAAAATTATAATAAATTCAGGAGACTTCTAAAGAAGCACTTACTTGATTGTTAAGTAATGCTTCTTTTCTTAGTTATTATTAAGTACAATCAGTTCGATTAAATCCCTGTCAAAACAATTAATTAAGAGACTGCCGCTCCCACAGTCAAACTGTTGTAACAGTTTTGTGGGACGATATTGTAATTTTTTTAATTTTTTTGTGATATATTTATTTTCAAAACTACAATTTATGTACATAGATTAAATCTAACTAATTAATCTACTTAACCTAACCTATATCTAAGATTGGCCCTTGTGGCATTGTACCGAGAATGCTGGCGGCATTTCCTCGCTGTATCGCAATACTAATGCGTTGTGCGGGGAAGTCGCCAGCTCTTTTTAATTAAAATTGTGTCAAGTAATTCAATCAATAAGTAAATTTATTTACGTTTTTTCCTCAGGTTCCATACGACTACATTCCACTCGGTCGTAAGTCCGCAGCCACCAACCAGCCGTCTGATATCAATCTCAACTATGAACGTCTTTACCCATCCAGGCGCAAATACATTGATTAAATATTTAAAATATTGGTGTAGCTTTATTATTTGTAAACAATAACCACTTAAAAATAATTATTTTAATTTAAAAATCTCATCTATATAGGTAAAATAGATGTTGTTTCAATCCAGTTCAATAGCTGAAGTTCTGAATGTCTGTAATTTATCAATGGCACAGGACAATGCTATTGATTGACAAATTGAGGACATTTCTTTCGCCCACCAAACCTTTTTAACCAACTTCACAAAAGGAGGAAAATTTGAAAAATAAGTTCTCCTGTGTTTCTTACTGGTTCTTCTCAGGAACGGTGTGGGTGAACCAGTAGTAGATTTTTTTTTCTCTCTCTTGATAATGTCACACGATTCGAAAATGCTTATTAATAAGCTTACTTGAATAAAGAATAGTTTGACTTTGAGGTTCTAAATTCGACTGTTTTTCTTTGTACGTATTTTACCAGATATCTATCGTGAATCGATTTTTTTTAAACGAGCGGGTATTGCCCCGAGATGGTCCCGTTGGCAAGTCGAAGTCTGATGATAGATAGGATCTTGAAAAAATCGCTTGAAGTCCGTATTTATTTTTGTCGGCGTTACTTACCTTACGCTCTCCATGAAAACTTGAATACTAAGGAATTGGTTGATACTAAGAACCGTTCTTTATCTAATCCAGTTATTGAGAGGGAATTTCAGAGGGTAAGAGGTTCCTTTGGGAACGGGGACGACGCCTGCAGGAAAGAGGCCTTTATTTCCGCTCCGGTTCGTTCCTGGAGCAGAGATTGTCCATCGCGATTTAGCGCGGAAACGCTGCGAGCGTGATGGGCACCTTTGCGTCGGTAACAAATCGGGGCGGTTTGGATGCTTTTAAGGGTTTTTTTAGGTTTAATTTTATTAACATTTGTAAGATCTTTGTAAACCCAAAACCATGCAATAAAAAATATTTGATTTGATTTGATTTGAAAGTTCGTCATCATCATCTCAGCCATAATACGTCCACTGATGAACATAGGCCTCCCCTCTGGACCTTCACATGCACAGGTTAGATGCGACCTGCATCCAGCGTGTCCCGGCAACCTTCATAAGGTCGTCTGTCCATCTTGTGGGTGGACGTCTTACGCTGCGTTTGCCTAGCCGTGGTTTATTAAAGTTAATATTTTAATATTACTTTTACTAAGTAGTTTATTTTTTAATATTTAGTTTTAGTCAATATTATTCTTAAGTACTTAGTTATTTTTTAATTTACTTATATTGGCATGTATCTGAATTTAAATATTTATAATCAACTTTGGTATAATGACGTTATTCAATTATTGTATTCCTCATAAAATTCCTTGTGAAACCAATTATTCTCAGTATGGCTTAACGAGTTCGAATTTTTACTTTGTCTGCTAACGAATAAAATTGTAGACCACACCAAAGGACAAAGGTAAATTCCACGTATACTTTCATGTGGTTGCCTTAACTGGGGTAAAACTGGCTCAAAAATGGCAATTCTAGTCTTATTTTGTCTGAAGTAAAGTTCCTTTTGGTCGAAGAAAGAATTTAGGATTCGGTAAACATTGGTGTGCCAATTAAATATGATGGAGTTTTTAATGTTCAATATGTAACTTTACTTACCCAAGTAGAAGGACGAGTTGTTTAGAATGTCTAGGTATGAATCGTCGTCATCGTCATCATCATCAACCTATGATAGTCCACTGCTGGACGTAGGCCTCTCCCATTAACTATGCGTATAGACCCATTAGGAGGTAAATGCCCATAATCGCCACGCTGGGCAAGCGGATTGGCGATCGCAGTAATGTGTACACTATGATGACGCTGCTGCCCATCAACAATCTGGTATGTATACCTATAGGTAAATAAGCTAGGTAGGCTAGGTAAGGTATACCTATCGTAATATAGTTCCAAAATGATACAGCAAAAGAAAGATTGTTTTGTTTGCTCCAGTTTCGGATTCACTTTTTTCTTTTCTGGTCTACGAATTAGTTCCGTAACTTGCCATGCACGTCTATGCGTCATACTTATCTACACTTTGTATGTAAAAGTGAAGGACAAATAACTTGGTTAACCGTAAGTTAGAGTTCTACTTAAGTAATAAAAGAAACAACATTTTTGTTCGACTAAACACACCTCATAACTTTAATATAATAAATACAAATAATATCAAAACATTGCCAATAACAATAATTACAATAAACTAACTACATACTAAAAATATAAATTTCAAGCGAAATTACATTTTCTAGTGGGAAATGTCCAAATTGATTGATATACCACGGCAAATATCAAGATGACAAGATGGCGGATAAAACAAAATGGCGGACGGTTGCCGTGGTCGAAGGAGTTTAGTCCCTTTGGGCAGATCTTAGGTTGTCGACGAGCTGGCCTAGGTCTACATTTCTAGGTACTGGAGATGCTAGCTCAGCATATCTGCTATGGAAGTCTTGAGCCTGTAAACAAAAGATTTTAATTAGGTATCAAATAATAATTGCTATTCAGCGAGGTAATTCCGCCAACCTTCTGAGCACCCTACCATCAGGCACGGAGCTCGAGCCTATTTTTTATTTGTAAATATTTGTTGATATGTAGTTTTTGTACAGATACTTTTATTTCCTTAGTGTTAGTTCAATTTATTCAATTTTTTCTTGTATATTTGATTAAATAAAAATGTTATTATCAAACAAGTATTCAAGACAAAAGAAGTCATTTATTCATGGTATCGATTCGATTGAATTCGGGATTACTTAAATAAGATTCCTTAAATAACCAAAGATTCCTAAATTACCTATAATTACATGCATGACTGAAGGTTTCAGGAATTTCAAGTGATTCGATCTACCTATAACTCCTAAACAAAACACAAACTATTCCCAGAGATGAGATAAATCTATATTATTAGGTATATGGATACCTAATAATTTTTGAATAATCTATCTAGATTTATATGAAAGACAAAATCCTACATAAATGTAATGCACGGATTGTTTGTTAAAAGGTAAAGTCCAGCCATCGGCCATTTTATTTATTTATTTAATCTTTACTGTACAAAAGAAAACTTACAGTACAAACGGCAAACTTCATGCCATAGAAATATAGGCAATGTATTTGAAAGAATTGTTATAAATTAGTATAGCATGACAAGAGACAATCGTAGCAAACTCACTAGGTTTTTATGGGAAAGTAATAATTGACGATTCTTATGTACTCGTAATCAATCATGACATAAAAAATATAAGCCATCACTGGGATTCTATCCCGGGAATTCCAACTTTACAGACACTTCACTACTGAGCTACGTAAGTACGTAGGCTGTCATTACTTTTAATTTAAATTAAATTTAGACTAATACACTAAGTACCTATCAAAATATTAAAGAACACTAAGTGCCCTGTCGACGTCTCGTTTCTGAATCTGATTTTTCACAAACAAATTGAGTTAGCGACCCTTTTCAAGGAGAAATCTGCCAGTTTGTAACAAAAAAGGTAAAAGGACGGAGATTATATCGTCCTTTTGTGTTTACTAATGCTAAATAGAGATAAGTCTGAAGACGATAAACACACTAAAGTTATGTTAAACAGTAAACGAAAATAAGATACGATACGATTTTCATCGTATTTCCGTAATCAATTTATTTAATATGGATATTTTTCTAAATCTCCACTCAGATTCAAAAGCCTTATAGATCCAAAAATGCAAAAAAGAACCCCATAATCCCCCAAGTTTCCGTACATTATTCTACAATTACAAATCTATGACATATTATGGTGAGGCAATAAAAAAACGTAGGCGAATTTATTTTAGCTAGATTGAAAAACATCGTGATTCCGAATAGAAATATGTATCAATAATATACTTATCCAATAGCACGTTTCCACCACAGACGTTGGTGAACTCGATATTAATTCTTACTATGTAGGTATATGACAACTAATATTTATTACTTATCCAAATTAAAAAAGTTGGTTTTGGGACGGCACATAAACACCCATCGTCTCTGTTAAAATGAATACTCGACCGTTTAGTTATAACAATACCAGATATTTTTAGAAGCGTTGGTACCATTTGCAAATTAAATTTAGGTAGATCATAATTTAGAAAAAAAATCTACGATATAGTCAGTAGTCACACGGACGACCACTAAACAGTTTTTTTTATTGCATCACCATAATAATATATGTTATGCCATTTGTAAGTAGTAGTAAAAAATAAAAAACACTTTTTTGTATTTTGGGATTGAAAAAGCTTACGAATCTTATTGGAGATTTATAAAAAAATCCAAATTTAATAAGTTACTTATTTAGGTTACGATCTAACTAACTAACTAAGGTAACTTTTAACACGATTCCAAAAAACATCAATATCCGTAAAACTAACCCAACTATAGTCCAAAAGCTCCCAACTATGGTCCAAAACTATGTCAAATATCTTCGATTTAGTGTAATTATTTTATTATTGACGCAGTTGTTATACAAAGTCTCCTCATTAATGATTAAAAAACGTAGATAAAACTTAAGTAAAAGCTATTGATGCTTAATTACGAGTTGAACTTGTGGACCATAGTTGTAGTACTGGGGCCTATTTCTCGAAAGCTTGTAACTTGTAATACAAGCGGAAGTCCTTATCAGATTCATAGTGTTAAAAAGAGACTTCCACTTGTATTACAAGTTACAAGCTTTCGAGAAACGGGCCTCTGGACTATAGTTGTATGGTTTTACGGTTTTTAAACGGGTCAAACGCAAACCCATGTTCGGAGTCTTTCCGGTGGACAATCTAAAAGTTAAGGCCTATAAAGCATGATTTTCTTATGAAAGCCTAATCTTCATTAAAATGTACTCCTTTTTCATTGCGTTATCAAATAAAAATCATTACTACCTGTCCACAGGCTGTTAATTATCGACCACAGGAAAGAAAAAGTGCGTGTTCACCTGAACTGTAGAGCCCCTCTTTCCTGTGGCCAATAGTAAGCAACTGGTAGGAGTGTAGTCGTGATTTTTATCATACAATTCAATAGGAAAGGAGTGCCTTTAAATGATAATAAGGGATTAATGTGAAAATTAACTCTCATAGCCCTTAACTTTTAAAATGTCCACCGGAAAGACTCGTAACATGATTTAAAGTTTGACCCAAACTCACCAGCGTCGACCAAACCAGTGCGAGGAGCACACAGAACGCGTACAGCCACTTCATGGTGCCGTGATGTCCCAAATACACTCCTGCGCAGCTGTTTTATACTGCGCGATTTAATCAGCCCGTGGACGATTACTGATTTAGTTACGGACGTCAAGTGATGTGTGAAAGAGCGTGATTAAAATGCGTGACTGGGTTGGGATTTTGGTTACGATTAAGTTTTTAATTTTGGGATTGATAACACTCAATAGGGGCGATTGGCAGAAGGGACGCTTTTGCCCAGCTGTGGGGCATCAAATATGTACCGTAAAACCACCTAACTATAATCAAAAAGCTTTCAACAATATATAAATCGCGCTATTGAGAGTTTTGGAGCACTCTTGTCCAAAAATTGAGTAAGTTAAATCTACTTCATTAGTACAAATGTATTTTTAAGGCCAGCTTTATAAATAGTCGAATTGGTAATCAAGTGTCTAGCTAGATCATCATTTGCTTTGAAAAGCTGAGTCACGCCGGATGTTTTACCGATATCTTCTCGGGATTTTGGTGTAGTTGGAAACGATAAATCTCTCTCTTCTTCTTTTTCTTTTGATATTCGTTACTAGCAGCTTAACTTCACTTTACTTATTTATTCTTCAGTCTGGAGCAAGGCATTGTCTGTTTCGATAGCAGTTTAAGTATGATTGATATTAATACCGTTTGCCAATAGCCAATTTTATTTATCGCGATGAACTTTAAAATTCTAGCCTATAGATCATTGTCATTATTAGTTATGATGATGATGTATGAAAGAATTTCCTACTTAAATACTAACGATATTATAGCTTTTATTTATAGCTACTTATAGTGCTTATCAATATAAACCGTGATGTAATATTTTCATTACGAGCATTACTAATGTAAATTTCAACGTCTTTTTATCGGTTAGCATAATATAAATCTAAAATTCTACTGTAGAGTTGACAGGTCTCATTAAATGTACTTTATATAGTCTGTATATAGGTAAATACAAAGGGGGCAAAACATTTAGTACATATTATACAAAGGGCCTAAGCAAAGCACGTTGCCCGTGATGTTTTAGGACTCATGATAGGTCTCCAAAAGGTTTTGGAAGTTTCAGAAGGGCACATTTTTTCAAATACGTACCCTTAACCAATTGGAACCCTAGGCAACCTTGTATGATTTTATATGCCTGTTAAATGAAATTTTCAATTTGAAATCACTGAAAAAGTTCAAAATCTTGGAAAAAATCTACAATACTGCGTAGCTGTAGCAGATAGTTAGCAGATAAGTATCTGAAGAAGGTCTCATAAGAAATCAAACAAATTGTATCGTTTTAAAATATATTTCCACCGCGTTCTCCCATTTAGGCATTAGCCTGAATCCAGGCAGTGTATCTCGACACTCTAGCGTTCACACCAGGGTAGAACGGATGAGCACATCCAGCTCCAAACGAGCAGACTCCAACAACTACGCCATTGTGGATGAGTGGGCCTCCGGAGTCCCGAGAGCATTGGTCTCGGCCTCCGACGTCGAGCCAACCGGAGCAGAGCATGTTATCAGTGATGATGCCCACAGCGTAACGAGAGCGGCAGATTTCTTGGTTGATGGTCCAAATTTGGACGTGACGAAGTTGCTCAGATGGTACGTTGTACTCCTGAAACAATAGGCGGTTACAGGCGTGTGAGTTCTTCTCCATATTTTCAAGGAAACGTCTAAATTTATTTTTGGAGCATATGTTGACCATCCGCAGTAGAACCAAAGTAACCGAAATAGCTCTTCGAATCGCTAAACTGAAGTGCGTGGGTAGGCCCCCCACAAGGTGGACCGATGACCTGGTGAAGGTCACAGGAGTCCGCTGGATGCGGGTGGCGCAGGGCCGGTCATTGTGGCAATCTTTGGGGGAGGCCTATGTTCAGCAGTGGACGTCTTTCGGCTGATATGATTATGATGATGATATGGTGACGGCAGTAGGAATACATTTGTCAACACCTCAACTCTTCCCGCGGGTTTCGTAAGAGTTGACTAAGCGATTGAAGTGTCACTAACTTTCTTTGATAGAAGATTGATGATGGACAGCAGCATCATCATAGTGGACTGCTTACCCAGCGTGGCGATTATGGGATTTACCTCCTAATGCGTTAATACGTATAGTTAATAGGAGAGACCTACGTTCAGCAATGGACTGAAAGGTTAATGATGTGTCCAAATTTTTCTTTGTCTCAATTGACTTTAGTGCATTGGATACTGAAGTTTATTTTGGTAACCTGATAATATGCCTGCTGGGACACCGGTTCATAGATATCTAGTATTGTGCCCTTGAATGGGTTGCAGCAGGTGTAAATTAGTAAATTTCTCCACGTGTTGGATCCATACTCTCACGTAAGCCTATCAAAAGATCGGGATTTATGGGCCCGATAAGCTGGAGTGACCGAGTGGCTTAGGAAATAGCCGCAAAAGCTGAAGACGTGGGTTCAAATCCAGCGTTGAACTTCAGTAAATATTTTTTCTTTTTACTAAAGTTAGTGTTTAAACAACTTCGGTATGTGACATCTAATATTAAAATTAAATGCATAGTGGAGTATTAGCTACAACTCAAAAATTATAATTGTTCCACAAACAAACAATGGATATCTTACCGTCAAACCCCATCCAGTAGCCCACACCACCTGGTTATCAGCTACATTATAATTCGCCCCGGCGATAGACCCCGGCTGAGCGTTGCTAGTGAATGTGATCGTCGATCCAAGACGTAGGATGCTGATGTCATTGTCGTGGTTCCAGGTATTGTAGGATGGATGGTTGAGGATCTGGGTGACAGTGTGGACGACACCTCCGCTGCTGGCGAATGAGGAACCGACGCGAACGCGGTGGTAGATGGGTTCGGAGAGATGCCTATGAAATAAATGAAGATTACTAAAACATAAAATAGCTAGATTCATGTAGGTCTCCTAACTTAACTAGCCGCTAAGTATTGTTTGTCCCTTTCGGTCTTATCAATGTTTATAAGACCATAAAGGACAAACAATGTTGCCGGTTCACATATTTCGAATCGATACAAATGTATGATAGTACCTTGTTTTATGAAATATACATATTATAAAAAACACGCCTTAGAAATGTCTAATATTATTGGCAAAAATTGGTTTATTTTGATTTTGAAATCAAAAAGTTATACACAAAATTTTCCACACAAAATGCCAATTTCATAGGTAATTACTTATACCAAAACTTACGTAAAGCAGTGAGCTGCAGAAAGAATAGACCTCTGGTTCAATATCGTGCCTCCACAGCTTTGCATATACAAGATCAGGTCTGGTCCCACCAACGTCCCTGCCTGGAATGGGTACCGGTCAATGGTCGTCAGTTCTCCTCCCACTATTCTCTGGTTTGGTGCCGCTGAAACACAGGTTTATGTTTATTTTCTGAGAAAAAATCATGGATGGTAAATAATCTGTGGTGAAACCTATGGTTTGTTACGCATTAGAAAATGCGCGAACTTCGAGGATTTGTTTCCGTCATCGTCAGTCTACAGATGCCTTTGATAGAGTGACAGAGACAAATTCGAAGTCCGCGGCAGGAGGCCTAGATGAAAGTAAGTAGCATTGCTGTAATAGAGGAAGCATCATGTGATGATTTCTCTATTGATTGGTCGAAGGCTTTCGATCTGGTGTGCTATGAAAAGCTTTGGCATAAACTTTACGAAGATTGATGCCTACTTAGTGAGCTGATTGAATTAATTTTATTATATTGTAATGGTAATAAGACTAATAAGTATGTGTATCTACGACACACGACACAGGTTTGAGCCCCTAAATCTGGGGGTTTTAACCCCTGAATATGATATTTCATGACGGCGCTAACTTCTCTTCGCTATCGCTCGAAAAAAATCTGTTTAATACTGCTGTTGCTTAATACAAATAAATATATCTATCACACTGATAACTAGTGATCGTTACCAACGTGCTCTTTTCGTGGCAATGGCTAAGGTTGACAGAAAAAGTAACAAATGTGAAAATGCGATTTTGTTCTATTACTCGTACTCGAAGTAAAAATAGTACTCTCCTTAGGATACATACAAACTATATCCTACTTTAAAAAAGAAAAAATCTAATGTCATTAATTTATGACACAAAATAGTACCTTAAATGACATTTTCGAAGTCTTTATTTTAAGTAAAATGAATATTCAAGTGGATAAAGATCAGTGTTATATAATGGATTTTTCAATTTGACGTGAACGTTTGACAGCAGAATCTGTTTAATATATTTTAGTCGTTTACTCGTTTGATCAGTGTTATTTGAATAAGTTATTAAAATATGTATAAGTAATTAATTATTATAATTAAAATTACTATTATTTCAGATTTTTTTATAATTGATATTACCTGTGTATTTGATTTTTCTGTCAACTATACTTTGCCATCAAAAGCGCACGTTGATAACGATGACTACTGATAACAAATTAGCAGTGACTAATTATCTACGCCTACCTAGGTCTTAATACGGGCTCTAGCACAATTTTAAATCAATAATTGTAAAAGGTGATGTAAATAGAATTAAAATATTTTAATGTATTTTTTTTATTTTACTTTGACAAAGTTATCGAGGTGATCATCTGAGGTATTGGTGGTAAGTAAGTCCCTACAGTAAAGTAAACATTTCTTCATTGTACAAAAAACAGTATTAATTTCACAGAAGTTGGTAAGTAGTCAGCATAACTTAACATCCACCATTCCTTACTAATGAAAGATACATATTTATTTTTATTTCTTGCGGCACAAGAAGTTTATAGAAGCACAATATGAATGATCAGAGGCATTCCACGAAAATGTCGGGGTACGTGACACCGTTCTTCGCGTAGGTACATCTAAGACAGTTACGAATACAATTTTTGGTGTATCTTAATTGTATAACTGACTGTTTGTATTAATAGAGAATTCTCGCACTTCCATTTATATTTCTAAGGTATTTAGCTGTCATTGAAGTGTCACTGACCATTATTTGATAAAAGATTGATGATGGGCAGCAGCGTCATCATAGTGGACACATTACTGCGATCGCCAATCCGCTTGCCCAGCGTGGCGATTATGGGCATTTACCTTCTAATGCGTCAATGCGCATAGTTAATAGGAGAGGCCTACATCCAGCAGTGGACTATGATAGGCTGTTGATGATGATGATGATTTAGCTGTCATAGCCGTCACGTTCCCGATAAAGAAGACTTTTTCGTGGAATGCACCATTACTCAAAATAAAATACATACCTGATGCGGCAAGAATAAAACCCAACAGAACAAGAGGAAACATCATGATTCCACTGGAGCACAACACTAGAAACTAACTCTAAACGGGTGTTTTTGCTTTTATGTATATCCTATTATCATTTATAATCTTGATTATCATATATTGCTGAATGTTATGTTCATGTTTAATTACCTACTGGGTTTTCCGATAATTACCTATTTTAGTCGTATCTGATGTCCGGGACTGTGATTTTTTCAAGAAAAACCTATCAAAACAAAGATATGTTCGTAGCTTCTTAAATTACATTGTCCTTGCTGAGAACCAGCAGCAGGATTTGGGAAGGCGTTTGAGCGGCCGAGGTTGTGATCCTCGTTCCAGTGCTCAACTTGTCCAAAGAATTTCGCTTGCCGTCCAGTGCGGTAATGCTGCAAGCACGTTTGCGAAGAATTGCTAATGAACGCTACATTTATAACTTACATTATTTCATAATCATGCACTTTTAGAACACAATCAACTTATAGGTAAATTATCTTAGAGAGATTTTTGCATTTGTAGTTGTGTACGGTCAGCACATAAGGAAATAAATAATTGGAAACTTTTATATTTTTTATACTGTTTATAGTCAGTTACACCAACTGCATCAAATAACATTCAACAATGATAAGCTAGAGACTAAAATAGTTAACAATCATTACCATAATATTTAATTCTAATCTTCTTCAACTCCTGACAATTCATCTCTCGTTCTGATCCCCACTTTCATCCGATGAATCATTTGTGTTAACAATATTCCGCTTGATAGTGAAACTAATTCAGCAGGCGTCACAGTACTGTTCGGATTATTATTGCATTCATTTTTGAAATAGTTGTACAACTTATACAAAACTTCTTTAGTTCGGGAAGTCAAAGGCTTACCTCGACCATGTTTCAACATGGGAACCATTTTTAAGAACCTGAACAATATAATTATTTAGATAAAATTTGACATTCACTGACTTTGTGACTTTTGACAGTCAATATTATATTCTTCTTAAGGTGCGTTTAAACCAAAAGAGCATTCGCTGTTCTAGCGCCCGTTCTACGAAATCAACCAATCACGTTTTGTGTACCGATCGAATTTCGTAGAGTGGGAGGTTAGAGTTAGAACAGCGAATGCTCTTTTAGTTTAACCGCACCTTTAAAATTGTGCCGAACCTTTTTAGGCCGTACAATGAAATTCAAATCTTAAATTTAGAATCCCTGTTAATAAACATACCTAAACAAATACTACTACAGGTGCAAAAATCTCTCGAAACTAATTTTACCATACGATGCAAAAGTTTACCTCGGGCATATATCAACATCGGAACATTTTTATTTAACAATGTTAAAATAATACAATATTGATCAAAAAATATTACACAGAATAAATACTTAAATAATAAAAATGTGACAGACCTTATTTGCTGACTGTATAGTGGAATTCAAATTTCAAATTTAGAATCCGTGTACATATACGAACACTACTACAAATGCAAAAATCTCTCTAAGATAATTTACCTATAAGACCTTAAATCTTGAGTTCTCATACATTTCCCCGGATACTACGAGTATAGGTACATAAAAAAATTAAAATTAGGGCGTAAAATCAAAACGGTCGATATATTATAAGTTTAGGTTCAATAAAAGAGTTGATTTATTAGTGTCCAAAATTTAAACTCACCATAACATCTACGATTTTACGACTAGTTCATTTCCTTCTGCAAATTTGGTATCTTTGATGCATTTTAATAATAATAAATAATAATAAATATCTTGGGACATCTTACACCAATCGACCTAGTCCCACGGTAAGCTCAATTAAAGCTTGTGATGTGGGTACCAGGCGACGATATATTTATATAATAGATAGATACGTATAGATACTTAGATACATACACAGCCACGACCAAGGAACAAACATTTGTGATAAATAAATACACAAAGAATGCCCTCGCCGGGATTCGAACCCGGAACCTCCAGCTTCGTAGGCAGGGTCACTACCAACTAGGCTACAGAGGCTGACAAAATCATATTCAATGCATTTAAAAACATATTCAAATTTAAAAAGGTAAAAAAATTACTTTTATTTTTTCATTTACTTTACCCTGCCGATGCCACTTTTATGAGAACAACCCTTAGACTATCTGCAATAATCCTGTAAAGGTCCCGATGCTTCAAAATTGTTATGTTCGGTTCGGAGAAATTTGTTATTCAAAGAGATGGACCCTAAGTTCTGGATCTTGACTTCACCATATCGTAGCCTAGGCAGTCGCAAGACATCTTGATAATTTACCAGGTACTTAATAGTTATTTTGTTTTTATTTTCACCCCAATTTATTAAGATTTTTTTTTAACTTTTGTACATTTTCAATGTTTCAAAAAATATAATAAGTTTCTGATAACTTTTAAGTTAAGTAAGTAAAAGACATCATAATAAGGACTTATAACGGGATCTTACCATGTAAATTGCAATTATTGAACACCCGATATTTCGGCACTCTTGACGAAGTAACTCAAGGTGACGGAGTATGTCAAAGTAGTCGCTGTAAATCAAATTGTAACAAATCTCTTAACTACTTGTTATATTGACAAGGTTTTAGGATGATTTAAGGTTCGAATTGCCTAACTGCACCTACCTACTAGGTGCTAACTACTTCATCATCATCATCATATCAGCCGAAAGACGTCCACTGCTGAACATAGGCCTCCCCCAAAGATTGCCACATTGCTAACTACTTGCTGCCTCTGAAACTTGAATTAATAAAATATCCTCTATAGGGGCTAAAGCTGCTTCCCGAAACCACAACGGCAGCGGAAATGCACATATTTTTGGCCATCCTGTATAATTTTTATGTATTTAGTAATTCAACCTATAGGTACCTATAGTATACTCTCATATTCTAAAGAAAAACGTGTCTTAATTGCGTAAACGTACGTTTAATTATATCCTGACGTTTCGAGCATGACGTTACACCCGTGGTCGCAGGACGTTAAACCCGCGCAGCTCGAAAGTGTGATACATTCTCTCGCCAGTCTGCCTGCGACCACGGGTGTAACGTCATGCCCGAAACGTCAGGATATAATTAAACGTAAGTTTACGCGATTAAGACCCGTTTGTCTTTAAAATATGAGTGATAATCGTGAAAATTGAAATCAAAATAGAGTATACTCTGTCCAACAATCTTTGGCAGAAGAAAAAGGCAGCAAATTTCAAAAATTTGGGTGTGTATTTTTATTTACTTAAAAATTTGAATTTCCGTCCTTTTTTACTGCCAAAAGTTGTTACTCAGAATTTAACTTCGTCACACAAAAAATGTGACGTTCAATTTTGTTTTCTTCAAGTATGCCTTTAAACCTGTAAAAATGTTTTGCATAAGGACGGTTCATTTACTAGCGGACATGAAAAACCTCACGTAAATATTTTTTTCTTTTATCATATTTTATTTTTATTTGTGAAATATTATTTAACTAAAAATAGACAAATAATAAGTAATGTCTCAATTAATATATTAATTATCGGCAACTACATTTTTAGACTACTGTTTGGTCACGAAACTTATGTTCTGCAAACTACTTTTTGACATTTTACGACTAGTTGCGAACTGTACACGTTTGAATTTTTTCAATGATTTAGTTTTTCGTCTATCGTTTCTTAAGTGTATATAGGATGAAGATGAAGACAATTTTATGGATGTCGTCAAATTCTATGATTATTTAATTATATTAATAATGATGTGACCTTGCCAAATTAGACCAAAATAACCGGTGAGAGATACTATGTCTTCGATAGACATAAAAAAACCGATTTTGGATGCAATATTTTCTATAAATATCCCAGCTAACTTGGCCCTGTTGCGAAATAGGAAGCAGTTAATAGACCATATAATCAAATTGCCTGCCAAGCAAGGGCGTTCTTCCCGAAATTGTTTTTTTGTATGATTTTTTACTCAGACACATACTCTTCTACGACAGGATGACAGTATTAGGACTGCGGTAATGTCATTACCATCATATTTTAGGTACCTTTTGTGGGCCACCAAAATGCAAAAATTCCATACTTTTTTAGTGAAACGACGTAAAGTTCAATAGCCAATTTTAAGGTATGCAACTAAGATTTCTGTGTTAAGACTTCGGTGAATCTTCAAGCATATGACACTCTCTAAATTGTTTAATGATTTAGTATAACGTCGACTTAAAATGTCCTAGATATTTGCAATCTTTCACAGTGAATATTTTTCTGTACACCATTGTGCAGAATCAATTTACGATTGACAAATAAACAAATAATACAATTTACAATAAAGTTGGACTTAAAAAACGCCTTCAACACTGTTGAAAGAGACGTTTTCCTGGGTGAGGTCAAGGAGAAAATTCCTGTGCTTTTTCCTTTCCTTCACCAAGTCTATCACTTACCTTCTAACCTTTTTCACGGTGACAACCTTATACTATCTCAAGTGGGGGCTCAACAAGGGGATCCTCTTGGGCCACTTGTTTTCAGCCTAGCAATTCAGAAAGTAATTTCTGAACTCAAGTCTCCCCTCAACATCTGGTACCTTGACGACGGTACTATTGGGGGTAAACCAGGAGAGGTGGAGCGAGACTTGCTCCTTTTGCTACGACGTCTGAGGGATTATGGGCTGGAAATGAATACGTCCAAGTGTGAGTTTTTTCCTTGTGGCTCTCAGGCATCTTCGCTCTTTCCTCTTTTCTCATCTTTACTCCCTGGCCTCACGGAACTGAGCACAAACTCCTTTTGTTTGCTCGGAGCGCCAATATTCCCATCTGCCGTCCCTCTAGCCCTCCAGACTCGTAGGGATCTCCTTTCTCTTGCTGGCGAACGTCTTAGAAACTTGAATCCACACGTGGCGTTAGTCCTAATGCAGAAATGTTTTACCGTCCCAAAAATAACCTATCTGCTTCGCACGGCTCCTGTATGGCTATTTCCTGATGCCATGGACGCTTTTGACGCTGTTATTAGATCCATGCTCGAGTCCGTTCTCAACATCTCCCTAAACGAGGTCCAGTGGACACAAGCGGCTTTGCCCATCCGTTACGGAGGTATTGGGATGCGGCGCGTACGGGACGTGAGCCTGCCGGCTTTCTTGGCGTCAGCCCATGGGGTTACTGGCCTAGTCGCTAAAATTCTGTCTTTTAATGGCGACGGGTTTAGTGTGCCGCATGTGGTTGACGCTTCGAGGGAGTGGTTGGCTGGCAACCCGGGCGCGGCCGTCCCGGAGAACCCGAAAGTCCAGCGAGCTTGGGACGACGTAGGCTGCAAAGGTACTTTCAACGAACTTATTGCCAACAATTCGGGGGTAGACCGCGCGAGACTTCTGGCTGTATCGCAGTCGGAATCAGGGGCGTGGCTGCACGCCTTACCTTCGCCTCAATTAGGCACATTGCTCGACGGTGACTCTTTGCGGGTGTCTGTAGCTCTCCGCCTAGGCTGCGCCGTATGTCAACCACACATTTGCATCTGCGGGTCTACGGTGGAGGCTGACGGCCATCACGCTTTGAGTTGCCGGCGATGCACTGGTAGGCATCCGCGTCACCATGCCCTCAACGACATAGTCCAGAGGGCGCTTAGGTCAGCCGGGGTCCCTTCCGTGCTCGAACCTCCGGGCCTCAGTCGCACTGACGGCAAGCGACCTGATGGCTTGACGTTGCTGCCGTGGGAGAGAGGTCGGTGCCTGGTATGGGACGCTACGTGTGTTAGCACTTTCGCAGCGTCTCATATCAGTCGCACATCGCGCGCGGCTGGAGCGGCAGCCGAGGCTCAAGCTGCGGTGAAGCGGCAAAAGTACGCTCCCCTAGGGTCAGGGTACCTCTTTGTGCCTTTTGCCGTCGAAACAGCAGGGTGCTGGGGGAAGGACGCGAAACTTCTAGTGCGTGACATAGGGCGTCGACTCAGGCAAAGGGGAGAAGACCACCGCTCCGAATCGTTTCTGGTGCAGAGGTTGGCCATAGCTATACAACGCGGCAATGCCGTGAGTGTTATGGGCACCTTTGCACCGGAAGCGCTAAGGAGCGGATATTGACAGGATATTTTTGCCACATTTTTTTTCTATGTACCTATATAATTTTTTTAAGTTAATTAAGTTTACTTTTAAGATCTAGTTTTTACATAATATATTTACGATTATCAAATTGAATAAGTCTTATCAGATGTAGTAATGGATTTTGCTAATTTCATGGCTGTAAACTGTTCATCGATCGATTTTAAAACCGATGTATAATAGACGTTTAAGTGTGTCCTCTTAGTAAAATGAACAGTCCTTACAACCCTGTAAAATCTTGTAAAATCTCTATCTAAATCTAAATCTAAATCTCGTAAAAAAACTACGGTACTGCGTACCTACTTATTTGAAGATCTCAAAAATAAATCAAACAAAATTGTGCTGTTTTAAACTTTATTTCCACTGTGTTTTCCATTTAGGCATTAGCCTGAATCCAGGCAGTGTATCTAGACACTCTAACGTTCACAACAGGGTAAAATGGATCGCCACATATAGCTCCAAAGGAGCAGACGCCGATAACTACACCATTGTGGATGAGTGGGCCTCCAGAGTCCCGGGAGCACTGGCCTCGGCCGTCAGAACCGGCGCAGAGCATGTTATCAGTGACGATGCCCCCGCCATAGCGAGAGCGGCAGATTTCTTGGTTGACAGTCCAAATTTGGACGTGACGTAATTGCTCAGATGGTACGCTGTTTTCCTGGAAAAAAAGGCGGTTACAGGTGAGCCGTGGGCCTTGTGGCATGGATACATTCGACACCAGTTCAACTCTTCTCGCGGGTTCGTAAGAGTCGACTAAAGGATTGAAGTGTCGCACCAGCTTTTGATAGAAGATTGATGATGGGCAGAAGCGTCATCATAGTGGACACATTACTGCGATTGCCAATCCGCTTGCCCAGCGTGGGGACTATGGGCATTTACCTCCTATGTCTATACTTAATAAGAGAGGCCTACGTCCAGGAGTGGACTGAGATGGGCTAATGATGTGAATAAATACATAAGTAACGTGGCTGAGTAATAATCAGCACATATTATTTTACTTATTTTCCATTTATCCGCTAAACTCGTCAACTAAAATGAAATGTCACTTCGAAATGAGTTCACTTATCAATGAATTTAATATCGTAAGGAAATCCTGTTAAGTGACGTTAATGCCACCGCGACTTCAATGTCTGCTAATAACAATGGATATATCTATGTCTATAATCTATGTCTGATACTGCAGCTGAGTACGTGGGCTCGATTCCCACCTCGGACGTTGGTGATTTTAGTCTATTTTTCTTTGGTATATGACTTCCAATATTTGACAATGGATATCTTACCGTCAAGCCCCATCCAGTAGCCCACACCACCTGGTTATCAGCCACATTATAATTGGGCCCCGCGATGGAACCCGGCTGAGCGTTGCTAGTGAATGTGATCGTCGATCCAAGACGTAGGATGCTGATGTCATTTTCGTGGTTCCATGTGTTGTAGGATGGATGGTTGAGGATCTGGGTGACGGTGTGAACGACACCTCCGCTGCTGGAGAATGAGGAACCCACGCGCACGCGGTGGTATATAGGTTCGGAGCGATACCTATGAAATAAATGAAGATTATTACTCAATTGTATTTATTTCATTAAATTGGAATGCACTCTTTGTGACGCACCTAACATTAGATTCAATTATAAACTAACCACATGTGCCGGTTTGCGGTGTCACACCTTCACCGTGGAAAATATTCTCACACGTACTAAGAAATTCGCAATTCCTTCATATGCCGGACTATTAAAAGTGTCTTTACTTCATTAAATTGGAATGCACTCTTTGTGACACACCTAACATTAGATTCAATTATAAACTAACCACATGTGCCGGTTTGCGGTGTCACTCCTTCACCGTGGAAAATATTCTCACACGTACTAAGAAATTCGCAATTCCTTCATATGCTGGACTATTAAAAGTGTCTTTACCGGCACATGTGTTTTCGCATACCTATAAGTTGGGACCCGCAAGGCGATGGCAACTAACAGGTTACTGAGTATCACCTGTTCGTTGCCGCCGCGATTTGGGCTCTACTTTTCACTTACGATCAGGTGGAGTCGAGCCACTTTGTTGTGCCAACAAAAAAAAAACTAAGAAACCCTTAAAACCTACTATACTACAAATTAATAAATATTCTAATGATAAACTTATAGATAAAATATGCTCCCCAGCAGGCTTATGAATCTTATGATGGTACCGCGTCTAACTAATCGTCTGTCGTCACGTTCTAAATAAGTGGGTACCTAGACAACACATTGTATTCACATTTCCTTCTTTTATTCGAGCCGCGGTCCCGAGTCTTATCTAGATCACAAGTCACTAAAAGCATGTTTTATTTGTTCGTAGCGAAATATCAAAACTTACGTAAAGCAGTGAGCCGCAGAAAGAATGGACCTCTGGTTCAATATCGTGCCTCCACAGCTTTGTATATACCAAGTCAGATCTGGTCCCACCAACGTCCCTGCTTGGAATGGGTACCGGTCTATGGTCGTCAGTTCTCCTCCCACTATTCTCTGGTTTGGTGCCGCTGGAATACAAATTGTTGTTAATTTCCTGGGAAAGAATCTTGGACGATAAAGAACTTGCCTACCGCAAACTTCAAAATCCGCAAATTTCGAGGATTTGTTTCTGGAATTTCGAGAACTTTGAGGTATTGGTGGTAAGCTTAACATAAGTAAAGTAAAAACGTCTTTATTACAACGAGTTTCACAGAAGTTGGTAAGTATTTAACATGACTTAGCATCCACCATTGTTTTCTACTAGCAGCTATCCTTGCATTCGTGTACATAATGGCACATATTTATTTGTATTTCTTGCGGCACATGAAGTTTATTTAAAAAAGGACAACATGAAAGACCAGTCAAAAGAGGAGGCGTACTGCCAAGGAGTGGAATTCTCTGCCGGCGTCTATATTTCCGAGTTCATATAACCCGTAAGCTTTCAAGTCAAGGGTGAACAGTCACTTTCTGGGCGAACTCGCTTCATCGTATTCCGCGTCTCTGCCCTCGGCTAGTCTGTGGCCATGAGTAAACCCATATGAAAAAAAAATAGAAAAGAAAATATTTACCCGAAACGGCAAGAATAAAGCCCAACAGAAAAAGAGGAAGCATTATGGTTCCACTGAGCACAACACTGTACTAACTCTCTAAACCATTAATTTTGCACTTAAGTAATCCCATTATCATTTGTAATCTTGATAATCATATATTGCTGAATGTTATGTCTATGCTTAATTACTGGGTTTCCCGATAATTATTTTAGTCGTATCTGATACGTCTTAGGTGAAGTCCGGGATAGTGAAAATTTTCAAGAAAAACCTATCAAAACAAAGATATACTCGGAGAGCTCCTTCAAAATTACATTGTCCTTACTGAAATCCAATTTAGACAAATTTGGCAGAGAAATGAATAATTATGAAAAGGGCCGAGAGAACAAGCAAAGCGTTTGGATAGTCTTCATATGCCTAAAAGAGGCGTTCGATCGGATGCCAATAAAACTAAAATGGCTGCTATTCGGGCATACGCAATCCGAAATGATACATTAGCTGCAAAAGTGTATGGTCTAAGCTGGAAAGAATTCATTCAATAATAAGTTATATATGCATCCAAATGCATATATAACTTATTATTGAATATACATTTACAATAATAATAACACATTTAATATATTTTTACTGTCATCACAGGGCCAACCCTGTGATGACAGTAAAAATATATTTGTCGCCACCCCTACTCTTCCCGCGGGTGTCGTAAGAGTTGACTAAGGGTTTGAAGTGTTACTTTAAATTATCATGAGAAATAATACCAACATTTGGGCATTTTCACTTTTTGGGACACACAATTAGCGTGAGATTAAAAAACCTTAACTGCAGTCAGATTCGTAACGACAATTGATAAACATCTTTAATCATTATGACTTTATCGGAATTTTTATATCATAATATCGCTTGTAGTTTATAAAAAGAACACCAAAACCCAGATTTTATTGAAATTTTGTGCTTAATTGTCGTTACAAAGCCGACTAATACTAAATTTCACGCCATTGGGTGTCCCTAATGCCAGCCTTCCATTGCGAGCGGAGATAGTTCGTGAACGGTTCCGTTTCATGTCCATCGCTTGCGAAGTGTTAGTATGCAGTTTACGACTACGAACGTCACCAGCGGTGTATGTTAAACGGAACCATTAATGAGTCCGCTTCGCTCGCAGTGGAAGGCGGGATGAAAGTGTTAAATCCATATTATAAATAAAATTAAATGGTTAAACTGACGTGTATTTAGTCACGATTTAGTCAACATGTTAGCGTGCTAAGTGCTTGATAATGGAGACCTAGGCTCTCCAAAAGGCGCGTACTGACTAAATGACTGACACGTGAGTTTGATCGATTAATAATATTTGATGACACGAGCAATTCTCAAAAAGTTTGTACATTTGGATCACGTCCTCGAAATTTGTAAAAATTGGTAGGCTGGTCGAGTGCTCCCCCCCCCCCCCCCCCATTTCCCAAATTTCCCAGAAAGTTTGTATGTATTTTTTGGTAACAAAAAAGGAATGTTACATACATACACGGGAAACGTGAACCATCACACATATTAAAAAAAAAAAACCAAAGCCGTCAACCTGACACAACGGCTCCGTATTTAATATTAATTTTTCCCAATACGACTTTCCCTTGACCCCTATAATTACGATATATAAGCCGCAAATTGTTCTGTGCACTTGTATGAATGTGGGTATAGTTCAAGGAATCATATTTTCAATATTCAAGAATCTGTGCCTTGTGTTTTTATTCGACATAACAATGTCAACAAATATGCTAAGACGCTGCTAGGCAACAGTGCGCATTTCACATGCTCCGGTCGACGTCACGACAACGACATGCGCCGAATGTCTAAGCCAACTGACGGCTGCTGCCACCGCAACGTCGCTAAGCCTTGTTTATCTCCAGGACTGTTCACAGTGAATGCTTATATTGTCTTTTTGTGTTTTTATAATATTAATTTTAGTTTGTATTATACTTTTTAGCTTAAACAATTATCACGGAATGTCACTTCCAGGCGATAACGATAACACATCATCAATCACCAGTCATAACGAGTTTTCTCAGAATCTGTTGCAATGTTGTCTGTGCTCCCAACCTAGGTACTTTAAGAACCAACATGGCCTTAAAGTACACTTGGATAAAAAACACAAAACTTTAGACACCGCACACAATACAAACGCCGACCCTACAGTTTCAATAACTACAGACACTACAGTTTTACAAGATATTTCAGAAACTTTATGCCGCCTAAAACATAGCATTCGTATTTTAAAACGAGTCCCGAGAGGGGCAAGGGTATCGGTTGCAGATAAACTTACTTCTGCTATACAAAATGTTGTAACCGAAAATTCTTATGAGGCTTGGGAACAACTTCTAACCTTTCCTTATCGAACCCTACATGTAAGTGATCAGAACAAAGCTACATCTCTTACCACCAAAATAAAAAACAACTGTCAACATCCACATTCTATCGAAGACCTCAATAGAATAGCCCCAAAACATAATTCGTCCATATATCAAAACATTAAAAACAAAGTTGGGGAAGGTGACATTAGGGGAGCCGCCCGTTTACTTTTTTCAACTGGCCATTATTGCTCCCAATAATGAGGAAACTCTCTCAGCTTTAAAAGCCAAACACCCAACGCCATCAACGAACCAAAATCTCCCCGATCCTCCAGATTTCTCAACTTCTCCTCTCGTTACTTCGACCGATGGGGTCCTTAAGGCAATCACCAGCTTCCAGAGTGGCTCAGCTGGTGGGTTGGATGGCCTCACCCCCCCAACACATTAAAGACCTCATCGGTCATAGTTCAGGCAACGCCGGCGAACTGCTTCTGAAGTCACTGGCCGACCTGATTAACCTTATGCTTTCAGGGAAAGTGACCGCAGAGGTAACAGGCACGCTGTATGGGGCCAATTTGTGTGCGCTCCTAAAAAAAGATGGTGGTATTAGACTCATTGCCGTGGGTACGACCTACCGCCGTCTTGCGGCTAAAATTGCCTGTGCCGCTGCATCTGGGCCCCTATGCCAATACTTCCAGCCGACCCAATTGGGTTTTGGATGTAAAGGGGGCTGTGAGGCTGCGGTGCATGCTCTAAGAGCACACTTAACACAAACATCCGCTAAAGTCCTACTAAAGGTAGATGTACGGAATGCCTTCAATAGTGTCAATAGAGATGCCCTTTTAACACAAACACGTTTAAAAATGCCACAAATCTACAACTTTATTTGGCAATGTTACAGCAACGCTTCCCATCTGCTTTTCAAAGAAAATCGACTGTCTTCTGCCGTAGGCTGCCAACAGGGCGATCCACTCGGTCCGGCACTTTTCAGTTTAGTAATTCACCCCATTATTACAAAATTAAATTCAAAATTCAATGTATGGTATTTGGATGACGGCACTCTAGGAGGTGATGTAAGCGAAGTTCTAGAGGACCTCCGCGTTTTAATTGATGAATTCCGCGGTATCGGACTAGAACTGAACTCTTCCAAATGTGAACTTTTCTTTTCCGATATACATGTTCAGATAAAGAACACGCTATATCAAAATTCCGTCAATTGGCTCCAGATATTAAAGTTACAGAGAAAAGCTCACTTCACCTCCTAGGGGCACCTGTGTTGGACGAATCTTTTCCCGATTTTATAGATAACAAAATTAAAAACCTCAACGAAGTTTCGGATCGCATGACAAAATTAAATGCTCACGTAGCATACACTATTATCAAATACTGTCTATTTGTACCTAAATTTACTTACGTCCTAAGGTGCAGCCATTTTTGGAAATTTCCTTCTCTTTTAGAAAAAATCGACAAAATTATTAAAAGTGTCATAGCTTCTATAATAAATATAGATTTAGACAACCACTCATGGACGCAGGCTTCTTTACCTATAAGACATGGTGGTCTAGGAATAAGAAGCGTTACTAATGTTTCGCTCCCCGCATATCTGGCCTCGACACATAGTTCTTTAGAATTATGCTCCAAAATATTAAAGACCTCAATTGACCAAGTCAGTATGCATTTAATGTACGAGGCCAGAAATGAGTGGTGCGAAGCCTGCCCAGGCACCGATCTGCCCAGAAACCCTAGTTCCCAGCGTCTTTGGGACGAGCCGCTTTGTAGGCTGGTACGGGATAACCTGTATCAAACGGCAACCAGCCTCCCAGAGGGCGCCCGCCTCCTTGCCGCTGTCGAATGGGAATCTGGGCAGTGGCTCCATGCTCGGCCGTCCATTTCAATTGGAACGCTTCTCGATAATGCCACATTCCGCCTGTCCGTAGCTCTCCGCCTGGGAGTGACCTGTGTTGCCCCACACCGCTGTCGCTGTGGTGACCCAGTTGACAAGCTGGGTCACCATGGTTTATCATGCGCAAAAAGTGCAGGACGTGCTCCTCGCCATGCCAGCCTTAACGATATCATCCGTCGGGCCTTAGCCAGTGCGGGAGCACCGGCTGTGTTAGAACCCACCGGCCTCGCCCGCACTGACGGTAAGAGACCTGACGGAATGACCCTCGTGCCATGGAAGATGGGACAGCCGCTGGTTTGGGACGCAACATGTGTTGATACCCTAGCACTGTCTCATCTCCGTGGCACTTCAGTAAAGGCTGGCACAGCTGCCAACTCAGCAGAGCTGCTCAAGCGGCGCAAATATGCAACCATAGGCAATGGTTTCATATTTGAGCCGTTTGCAGTGGAGACCTTAGGACCCTGGGGGGATAGCGCGCACAGGGTCTTCAAAGAGGTGAGGCAGAAGCTGTACGATTTGACGCGTGACCAGAAGGCTGGTTCATATCTAGCACAGCGGATCAGCATTGCCATTCAACGTGGCAATGCTGCCAGCCTTCTGGGCACGCTACCGATCGACAGTGATCTGGGGCAAATTTTTTATTTATAATTAAGTTGTATTTTCGTAAGTTTATTTTAAGATTTAGTTTATTGTTTCTGTATAAGTAATATTGTTTATAGTTTTCAAAATAAAGTTTTTTTACTTACGATTGTAATAACCTCAAAATAAATATTTTTTAAAGAGTGAATATCTGAGCATTTCAACCGCCTAATTTTGGTGGCATCATTTTTGCCAATGTTTCTATTCGTTACAATGTGCTACTTAGTCATTTGAAGGAGGCACGATACCTTATATAAATGTCGAAGTATAACATTGAGACATTTAGAAAATTCGGTAAAAAATATGCCACCAAAATTAGGCGGTTCAAACGCTCAGATATTTACCCTAAAGAGAAACGGGTCTTAATCGCGTAAACTAACGTTTAATTATATTCTGACGTTTCGGGCATATCGTCAGGATATAATTAAAAGTTTGTCTTTAAAATATGAGTGATAATCGTGAAATTTTAAATCACGATTTGGGAAATCTGATGAATTTTGCTCAGCATCATTTACTTTATCAGCCTATCAATATTTATCCATATCGAAGATTTGATCCAAATGTCTATTTTTTTATATATTTTCAAATAACAGTTATAAAAAGATACAAATATTCAAAAAACTAATACTAACTCCCTACCTACTCGTCCACAAGCCCTAATGTTGTTCTTGGCATTGTACCAAGAACACTTGGCCGCATTGCCCTTTTGTATGGCCATGCTGAGCCTTTGGGCAAAGAACGAGCCTTCTCGTAAGTTGCCAGACACACCGACAAGTTTTTTTGAAATTTCTTTCACAATTGTTTTAGTGTTTGACGACCACGGGCCAAAGGTTTCTACGGCTAGAGCCACAAAAATGTAATTGGCCTTTAAAAAGGCATATTTGCGGCACTTAGCTACTTTGAGAACTGTTGCAATACAAAGTTCTCCTATGCCACGAGTCAAAGACACCTGTTTATACTAAAACCAAATATAGTCCAATTATAAATGATACCATAATAGATAAGAAGACTAAAATCAATTTCACAATCTCGTAAATTGATAGTATCATACGAGTGTTTATTGGGATAACCCGATATCTACATATAATCCTCCGTTTTGTTTGATTTTATTTTGATAGCATCTAAATCAGTATTTTCTGCATTGTCATCGTTTATTGGCAAGAAGTAAGTTACAAAATAAATTGAGCCGTCCAAATGTCAGAATTCATCGATTTATGTATTCAGTGTTTTAAAATTAATTTACGAGATTCAGGTTTGTTTGCAGTCATGGATCAGATAAGGGGCAATTGCAAAAAAAAACCGGCCAAGAGCATGTCGGGCCATACTCAGTGTAGGGTTCCGTAGTTATTCAAAAACGGCTGGGCCGATTATGTTCGAAATAGTTTTATTTTAAAATACTATAACTTCATGCCACCACCCACTCTTCATTATTTTTTTCATATTTTTTGGACCTTCCGATCAAAAGTTAGAGGCTGTAGTTAGAGCGATTATCTCCAAAAATATTGACTTTAGAAAAAAACTTTTCTTAAAGACCCTTATGCTTTTTAAGAGACCTATTCAATGATACCCCACACTATAGGATTACATTAAATAAAAAAATCATCCCCTTCGGTTACCTCGAGGATTACATATGAAATAAAACTATGAAAACGGATAAACTCGCGTATACGAGTATTAACTAATTTTAGCTTCATTCCATTACTGAATGCAGGAGTGTATAAGCTGGACTGTGAATGTGGGCTTTCATATGTTGGGCAGACAAAGAGGAATATCACTACTAGGGTGAAAGAACACATAGCCGATGTCAAGCACCGTCGACGACAGTCGGGTTTGGGAGCATGTCATAGATGGACCTAATCATTCTATTAAGTTTGACAAGCCTTTGGTTCTCGTTAAGGAGAAGAGACACATTCTTAGAATGTTGCGTGAGGCCATTGAGATAATGAAATATCTAAACTTTAATAGGATAGAAAGAAGCTTTTCTCTACCACCAGCTTGGGATCCAGTAGTTCATCTGATAAAGGAACAGTCTAGACATAAGCCGTGAGGCGTTTTGACGGTGTTAACCACCCCCCAATTTTCAAAAATATTTTAAATTTTGTTGTTGGTGTATGCCGTGTACACTTGTACAGTTGGGTTCGAAATTGCATGGACAGTTTATGAATGAATTCATTCATAAATCGTCCATGCAATTCTGAACGCCACTGTACCATGGTGACATTTCGGTCGTGTAGCAAGAATGAACAGGGTACTAGAGGGACGGTCATACTGAGCGACTTTCACTATGGAGACAACTATGAAATCGCGACAAAAACATCCTAATTATGAGTTAGTTGACATTTAACTATCAACTAGGGTTACTAGGGCTCGGTTATCGGTTATCTGCTTATTGAAAGTTGTTCAGATAGATCCTCCTGGATGCTTAGACAAGTTGCCTATCGCTAACGCTTAGTCATCAATCGTAAGCGAAAGGCAGCAAACTGTCTTTGTCGCACTAATATGCAAGAGTGGCAGAGCGGGAAAACTACGACGCTACTAAGCGTTAGCGATTGGCAACTTGGCTAAGCATCCTGTTCACTCCTACTCCTTGAGCCAGATGTCACCCTGTATTTTTATTGGGAAAATGCAACAGAAACAGTTACATAAGTAATTAGTAATCACATACATAATGGCTCTAGTAAACAAATGTGTACATATTTCATTGACACTTTCCGATTATCGGTTTTGTATGATAACAATACTTTATCATTAAAAATAAATTCTGAATACAATGTTTCACAACATTATTATCCTTACATGATATCAAATTAGCGTCCATATTAATCGAAGCATCATCACCTTCCTAAGTCCATTGCTGGAAGTAGGCCTCCTCTATTATTTTATTAACTATACATAAAGACGCATTAAGAGGTAAATGCCCATAATCGTCACGCTGGGCAAGCGGATTGGCTATTGCAGTAGTATATCTACTACGAGATGAGAAATCATCTATTATATATCGTCGCTTGATAACTACATCATCACAAGCCTTAATTGAGATTACTGTGGAACTATGTCGATTTGTGTAAGATATATCAAGATTTAAGTCGATAATTGCTTGACATGTTTCGATCCATTTAGAGGATCCTCATCATGGAGTACCCGCGACCAAAGCCCGACGTGTACTGCGGGCTTGCGCTCTGCTAGAGCGGGTGCTGGCCGCGGGCAGCACTGGCGGGGGCGGCGAAGGAGAAAAAGATTCTAAAATATCCCAAGATGTTTATTTATTAAATCATTCCCTAAATGTTCAAAAAATTACATTTAGGTACTGGAATATTTCTAATAATACGTAACAGATATCACTTATAATCATCGGGAAACCCAATCATTATCCATGGCATAATATTAATCAGCAAAGATAATCTCATGATAATAGATGATAGTATGGTATACTTAGTGTAAAGACACCTGGTTTGACTTAGTATTCAGTGTTTCACCGTGGATGGAACCATGATTCTTCCACTGTTGATGGGTTTCGTTCTTGCCGTTTCGGGTATGTACCTATTTTGTTTTCATGTTCCGAAGTCGAAAGATAAGCCCAATGATGAGTTGATGACTTACGGTACTCAAACGTGGTCGCTTACAATGGGCGTCATAAGAAAGCTCAACGTCTTCCAGAGGGCAATGGAAAGGGGTATGCGAGGAGTCTTTCTACCTGATTGTATTAGAAATGAGGCCATCCGCAGCAGAACCAAAGGTTTCTGAATCCCTAAATTGAAGTGGCACTAGACGGGGCAGATTGCGCGTAGAATCAGTGGCCGTTGGGGCGGAAAGGTTCTCGTGTGGCGGCCACGTACCTACTGGAAGGCGCAGCTTGGGTAGGCCAATACAAGGTGGTGTGATGACGTGCTGAAGGTCACAGTCAAGTGGCGCAGGACCGCTCATTATGGAAATTTTCTGCGGTAGCCCATCTTCAGCAGTAGATGTCTTTCGGCCATTGTGAAATTCTTAAAGTTTGTAAACTTATTAAGCATCCCACAATGTCGTAACACATGTGCTTACCATAGAAAAAATCAACTTCGAAAGACGCTGGTTGTCACGGGATTCGAACCCGCTTCCTCTGGATTGCCGGTACAACGTGCTTCCAATTACACCAGGCGACCTTCCGTGAATGGCAGCGAATTTAGTCAATGGTTTTGTGAAACTAATCACTAGCGACATCTGTACTTAATGTTTCGAAGGTACTACAACCTTGAGCCACTCAAAGACGTGTGTCTATCACAATCGTCCACAAATTATCATTCAATATACTAGCCTACCGATTTTCATCAATATCGGAGACGTGTCCAAGACGACGGAGACGTGTTCCAAACCTTTTGAAAAATACTCTAATATTATGATGATTGATCATGAGTCGAATTATAACAAGATAATATGCCTGATAAGCAGCTGCATAACTTATGAACGCCTTTACCTTTAGACGTTTCACATGTACATTTTTTTTATTGGTTCTGGATTACGTATGAATAAATCCTCGAACCGGATACTCGTACCTATGCACTTTTCCAGCAGTTTGTAAGTTGTTTGTGAAGTGTGCAATTACTTCACAATCATAATATACTTACACACACTTTTTGAAGAATCCCATGCATAAGGGCCTTAGAAAAACCTAGACAGAGAGCTCATGTCCAAAGTGGAACCGTTTCCGAAAAAAAGGTTTAGTATCACGGCGTCTACAGAGCAACTCATCTATAAACGCAGGTTGTCTAATTCGCAGCTAGTCTACATATAAACTCGCCTAAAACAACTGATCTAGATGTTTTTTTTAAGTAGCAGCTCGTCTAATTAACTAAAGGTCTTTATAGCGACTCGTCTACATAAGTGGACACTCGACGAAATCGCAACTCATCAGCAAAAACTACGTGGAGAAGAGCTCTGGCCATGACGCCACTTCAAGCAATTAATTATGTCTAGACCATTGAAGAGTAAACCGTTGTTCAATGACCAAGAAAATAACATAGGTATCATGTCATATGGCAGGTCTTCTTAGTCTACCTAGTAATTTTAAGTAGTCACTTAAGATTTTAATAAAAAAAAACAATATCAAATGTATCATCATCATCAGCCAATTGACGTCCACTGCTGGACATAGACCTCCCCCAGAGAGTTCCACAAAGATCGGTCGTGAGCTGTCCGCATCCACTGGACACCCGCAACCTTTACCAGGTCGTCGCTCCATCTTGTGGGGGGCCTTCCCACGCTGTGCCGTCCAGTGCGTGGTCGCCACTCGAGAACACGCCAACGCCATCGGTCATCGGTCCTCCGGGCAAATGTATGCTCGCTAGACAATTTCTATAAACTCCCCCACTTATACAAATCATTATGTTTCAGCGGCACCAAACCAGCGTATAGTTGGTGGTGAGCTGACGACCATAGACCGCTACCCATTCCAAGCAGCATTGCTGGTCGGACCAGACCTGACTTGGTATAGCCAAAGCTGTGGAGGCACGATATTGAACCAGAGGTCCATTCTTTCTGCGGCTCACTGCTTTACGTAAGTTTTGGTATTTTGGTATTTTTTTATTGTTATTCTGTTACGTCATCCAGGGGACAAAAGTGGCATAGTTTGCTAGAAGAAAATAGGCTACTAACATGATTAGTGGGTGACCCACAATGGAAACCAAAAAAATCAGTTTCGTATATTTTTATTCTATGAATCTGTTATTTTAAGGGTGACCCAGGAGAACAAAACCATGGCAACGAATGACATAAAAAACCTGATTGACCCATTTCTTCTTCTTCTATCTAGCGTTATCCCGGCCTTTGCCAGGGTCCGCTTTCCTGCTACATTTCCTCCACTTTGCGCGATCAATACATTTGTCACCACCCCAACTCCTACTGCGGGTGTCGTAAGAGTCGACTAAGGGGTTGATGCGTTACTGACCATTATTTGATAGATAAAAGATTGATGTTGGGCAGCAGCGTCATCATAGTGGACACATTACTGCGATCGCCAGTCCACTTGCCCAACGTGGCGATTATGGGCATTTACCTCCTAATGCGTTTATACGCATAGTTAATACGAGAGGCCTACGTCCATACTCCAGCATGCAGTGTACTATCAATTATCATAGGCTGATGATGATGATGATGATGACCTACACTCTATCCCGGTCTGTATTAAACATGCTCATTTCACATAATTGCAAAATATGCATTTGATACGATACGAAAAAAAAGTACTCTAATAATATGTATACGACTAGGACCAAAGTGCCTTTGACATACGCACCGAAATGTATACATATTATTATACGTGACTGTACATACCCACATATATATTATTCCAGTATTTTGCTTAGTTTTATCTTATTTATATGGATTATTCTAATTAAGGTAATTTATATCTACTTTACTCCTTCGTCAAGTTCATTTAGTGACGAACGTTTTAATTGCACACCTACCGATTGTAAAATGCCTGCCGCCAAACAAATGAATATAAAGATTGAATGTAGATAATAGGGATGATGACTGTCAAGTCAAATCAGCATCTTTTTTCGAACTGTCAAAACGATCACCACTATGGAATTTTATATGAAATACTCAAAAGTGACGTCACGTTTGAGTACTGCCAAATGACCTACTCTTTTAAGTTCTTTTCAATTTATTAAATAGAGGTTCTGTTCAAAAAATCCTGCAATCTACATCTTAGTAGTTATTTCTTCGTGTATTAAGTACTAGCTGTGCCCGCGACTTCGCACGCGTGCTGTTCGGTGATCTGTGTTGTACATTTTCAAATGTATGTCTGGTAACTGGGTTTCTTAGAATTGGTCCTTTTGGTGATAAGATATCAGATTAACAGCCAAGTTACAAACGTATTGTGTTCGGTGTAGCAAAGAAATTAATATCATTCATACCCTACGACACCGGCTCAGACGACGCAACGGAGCCACGCAGTTGTGTCGCCTAAATCTAATTAATGTGTTTTTTTTATGTCTATATTCTATTTTGTATTTATATTCAATTTTTTTGCATACTTTTAGTTTCATGACGCATTGGTGTTCAACTGTACGCTTAGCACATGATTGGTATGTCAGTATGTCGCCGCGAGATAGATTTTCCATCTTTTACCAACTATATGAATAAAAGAGGGATGGATAGTTTATCACGCGGCGACATATTGTCGCACTGATCCTGTGCTAAGCCTACTGTAATGTCATGTGAACTTTTGTTTTAATAAATAAATAAATAAATCACACACAATGAAATAAATGGTTTAGGTACCTATCGTTTGAGGTTAACTTCCAAATACTACTCAAATTTTGATATCTCTAAAGGTAGTAAAATAATGTGGTTTCCCTCAGCAAACAAAATGATAGTCGTATTTCAAAACGCCAAAATTATACGTATTCTAAAAAGCATCAGCATAGCGTAAGTAAGGAGTTGAGGGTAAAAATTAAGATGAGGCTTGAGAGCATCATAAAAGTCATCATCATAGCATGGATTACCCTTAATTAACCGGAGGACTTCAGTTGCTGAATGCGTGGCAGTAAGCGTCAGTGCAGTGTATGCAAAAACCTATCGCCAGGGTTTGAGTCGAGGAACCCAAAAGAGTAATATTCGGAAAAAGTTGGAAAATAATCTAAGATGGCAGTGTGCTGGGGCGAAAAGTTTAAATCCCGAGTAGTTCAGCAAGCCCGAAGGGCAAACTTTAGGTTGGGAGGAAGAAGGCCTATCCAGCAGAGGGTTGAAGGCCCGGAAACCCACTCCAGGGGCCCAAGTAATTTGGCCTTGCAGCAGGAGGGCCGACCCAATCACAGAAACAATAAAAATACATGTCAAATATACAGAGTAAGGAGGTCGTAGGCCGAACTATAAGAAAACAGAACAGTGGTCCGAGCCCGACGCGTCCCAGCATTCAATATAATATTTATTCAGTATTCAAATAAGTCGAGCCTGAGGGCCGAAAGCCCGAAGCCGAGGCGTTAAGGCTGCAAAGGGCGAGTTCCAAGCAGTGCCGATGACCGATCGTATTTTTCATGAAATACTGGCTTTATGGCCGAAACCGAGACATAGTGCCAAGCATTTAATATATGCAGTAATTAAACAAACCGAGCCTGAGGGCCCAAGGCTCAAAAGTGAGGCGTCAAGATCACGAAGGCTGAAACCGAGCTTCGAGTTAGGGCCAAATCCCAATCGGGCTTATGACGAAATGTTGTTTTATGGTCAATGCTAAGCTGTAAGAAGACAGAGCTTGGATCGGATCAATCAGGTACTCCCCATATGAACCCGAGGGCCAAAGGCCCGAGGAGTCAACCCACAATGTCAGCCTATCAACCCGAGGGCCGTAGGCCCGAGGCCACTGTCTACACGAACCCGAGGGCCGAAGGCCCGAGAAGTTAACCCACGATGTCAGATTATCAACCCGAGGATCGGAGGCCCGAGGCCCCTGTCTAAACGAACCCGAGGGCCGAGGCATTAATACCCGCTGCCAGTATATCAACAGGAGGGCTGCAGGAGTAAGGTCACCATGCACACAAACCCCCCGAGATCCCGAGGGCCGAAGGCCCGAGGGGTTAACCTTCGCTGTCAGTCTATGGACCTCAGGGTCGTAGGTCCGAGAACACAGTTCACGCGATCCCGAGGGCCGAAGGCCCGAGGGGTTAACCTTCGCTGTCAGTCTAAGAACCTGAGGGTCCTAGGCTCGAGGACACAGTTCACGCGATCCCGAGGGCCGAAGGCCCGAAGGGTTAACCTTCGCTGTCAGTCCATGGACCTGAGGGTCGTAGGCTCGAGAACACAGTTCACGCGATCCCGAGGGCCGAAGGCCCGAGGGGTTAACCTTCGCTGTCAGTCTATGAACCTGAGGGTCCTAGGCTCGAGAACACAGTTCACGCGATCCCGAGGGCCGAAGGCCCGAAGGGTTAACCTTCGCTGTCAGTCTATGGACCTGAGGGTCGTAGGCTCGAGAACACAGTTCACGCGAACCCGAGGGCCGAAGGCCCGAGGGGTTAACCTTCGCTGTCAGTCTATGAACCTGAGGGTCGTAGGTTCGAGAACACAGTTCACGCGATCCCGAGGGCCGAAGGCCCGAGCGGTTAACCTTCGCTGTCAGTCTATGAACCTGAGGGTCGTAGGCTCGAGAACACAGTTCACACTATAACAGACCGAGAGCCGAAGAGACTTTTTTTGATGACTGTCAAAATATACGAAAAAGGTTTTGCGTTGATATTTGTGAAGTTGCACATAGTTATATAATTTTTACTTTTCAGTTGCTAAATATTAATGTGACACATGCTGGGATTATGTTGACAGGTAATATGTACACATATTTTTGATTGGTAATTTGTTCAGATGCATAATAATAATAATACGTATCTTTCTATGCTCATTTATTTTTGAAGCCTTGGATTTGCTCATATATTTATGAACTCGACTGTACACAATTGTAAGCGTATGAGACATCAAAAGAAACGTCTTCAAAAATTATAGAAACTTTTTTCTTTAAGCGGATCGTTTTGGAGATATCAGCTATTAAAGCCGTTGAAAGTGTGCCCTTGTTCAATTATTTTAAATTATGGGGTATAAAGACTATAAAGTTCTGAGAAAAATGGTGTTGATAAATTGTTGAGGGTTGAAGAATGTAGTCCTTACTTATTAATATAGCGCCTGCTCAAATAGTCATGGCAAATGCGTCGCGTCTGCTGATACTTTTGAATAGTTGTAGGCTATTACACTTAAGGTGTTTCTTGTAAATTGATTGGTCATGTCTCTTAAAATAATTTACGCAGTTTTTGTAAGTTGTTCCATTTACACATACATATTTACACATGCAGGAGTCCGCTGGATGCGGGTGGCACAGGACCGGTCATTGTGGCAATCTTTGAGGGAGGCCTATGTTCAGCAGTGGATGTCTTTCGGCTGATATGATAATGATGATGATGATAATGACGACACATGTATAGTAATGAACTCTTTCAACGGCTTCTGATTTGATCAAAATATCTCTTACACTTTTTGAGATAGGTTGATTTAACTGTAATTTTAAGTTTTTACTGCAAGTCCGACTCACACTTGACCATTTTTTATATCCTATGTCCCGACCCGAGGTCTCCTGAATACGACGGTGAAGTTTTCATTAAAATCCATCCAGGCGTTCTCTCGTGATGCTCCGTGCAATTCAAATTCAAATTCAAATTCAATATCTTTAATGTAAAAAACACATGTCAATAGTCAATTATACAATCATACAAATAAAATATACTAAACTAAATGAACATCAATAAAAATCAAAATCCTAATTACATCATATTTCAAATTAAGAATAACAAAAAATAATAAGAATAACGAAAATTAATTAAATTAATATAAAATGTCACAATTATAAATCAACTAACCATATTAATAGAACCTACTACATAAATCCAATAAAAAAAAAAAAAAAAAATCCAATAATAATATAACCCAAATACATTGCAATTCAAATTAGAAATAAATAATGTCAAACAATCATAAGTATAATAAAAATTAACATTAATGTCACTAAAATATCAGAATTCAAATTATTTAATGTTATATTTACTATAAAACTCCCGAACCGTAAAAAATGCTTTTTCTATCAAGAAAGCTTTCAATTTCTTAACAAACTGGTCATAAGAAGCCGCCTCTTTGATCTCACGATCCAGGCTGTTAAAAATTTTAATGCCAACAACCGCCAATGAGTTTGAAGTCTTAGCAAGCCTTACATAGACAGATTTTATGTCCCTATCAATTTTACGCTGTTCAGGACGACGCAAAACATATTCACTCTTGTGTAGATACATGTATTTAGCTACCTCCAGAATGTATAAAGACGGCATTGTTAAAATTTTGTTATCACGGAAATATTCTTTAGTAGGAGTAAATGGCGGCACCCCAGATAACATTCTAATAGCCCTTTTCTGCAGCAAAAATATCCTATCCCTATCAGCCGCGAGTCCCCACAGGTCAATTCCGTACGCCAGGATAGAGTTTACATAGGCGTAGTATGCCATACGGAGGTTCTTACTTGATAAAGCAGGAGCAAGTCGAGATAGAGCAAACGTCGCTTTAGATAGCCTACTGCTAAGTGCATCAATCTGTTTATCCCATTTCAAGCCACTATCAAAGACAAAACCAAGAAACCGCATTTCCTGTACCTGTGGAAGGATTGTATTATTTATATTAATGTCAAGGGGGGTCGGATACAACCCTCGCAACCAGAAATGCATTATAGATGTCTTATTTAGGTTAATTAAAAAGCCATTTACTTGAAACCAGTTTGTCAACTTCAGTATTGTAATCAAAATGTTCTCCTTCAGTTCATGAAAAGTGCCACCTGTAACAATAGCGCATCCATCATCAGCAAACATAATAAAATCCCCATCTTGAAATAAATGAATGAGGTCATTTACCATCACTAAGAAGAGGAAATTCCCAACCGCTGAACCCTGAGGGACAGAACAGTCGTCAAGAGTCCTCACCCCAGACTTAGTGGCCCCCCCGTCAACTGATACAACCTGCTCTCTGTCCTTTAAAAAGGATCTAATGAAATCTAGTAGACTACCTTGTACACCATACCTTTGCAATTTGTATAATAATAATTCATGATCAACCAAATCAAACAATAAACAGACAAACAGACAAACAGACAAAAATTCTAAAAATTACATAAATGTGATCTATTATCGATTTTAAGACTTCCTCCATCATTTTTTTGTAAATATCTTCCATGTACAGACTTTCGACCCTCTTCAGCTTTATTATATGTATAGAATAGATGTCATGTATCATGTTAAATAATTTATTTTAACTACAGTCACCATCCCTATTGGATATTGGTTCCACCTACCTCCTAGCTAAGTAACATATTGAAGTAATTTTACCTTATTCCACAGGTATTACACGGAAGCCATCTTCCACCGCGTCCGAGTCGGTTCCACATTCGCCAGCAGCGGAGGAGTAGTCCACAACGTCATCCAGATCCTCAATCATCCATCCTACAACTCTTGGATCCAGGATAATGACATCAGCATCCTACGTCTTGGATCGACGATCACATTCACTAGCAATGCTCAGCCGGGGGCTATCGCCGGGGCGAATTACAATCTGGCTGATAATCAGGTGGTCTGGGCTACTGGATGGGGTTTGACGGTGAGAGATCCATATATATAACAGCCTCCAGCCTGTATAAACAGGCTGGTCCAAACCTTGACGTCCAAAAAAATTTCTTAGAATCCTCTCGTCGTGGGCTATCATAATATACCCCGGAAAAGTGACGGATCTTGCTCAGCATCCTTAAATCTACCAGCGTAACAATTATTATCAACATTTTTTTTTCATTTCAAATGGGCTTACTCATGGCCACAGACTAGCCAAGGGCAGAAACGTGGCCTACGATGGAGTGAGTGTGCCCGGAAGGTGTCTATTCACCCTTGACTTGAAGGTTAACGGGTTATATGATCTCGGAAATATATACTCCTTGGCAATAAGCATAAGGAAAGAAGGCGTGTTCCAAATATACAATTTTTTTGAGAAATGCTCGAGTACATTTTATAAAATGAAAGCCAATTTCATCAGTTGTCTGGACAGAATTTACTAAAATAACTTTCAGATTAGAAAATGAACCAGCCAGGCCCCTGGCTAGTTTCAGATTTGAGTGTGTACACTTTTAATTTATTTTTCCAGGACAACGGCCAGCCATCCGAACAACTCCGTCACGTCCAAATCTGGACGATCAACCAAGCCATCTGCCAATCCCGATATGGCTTCATCACCGACAACATGCTCTGCTCTGGTTGGCTCGACGTCGGAGGCCGAGACCAATGTACTCAGGACTCGGGGGGCCCACTCATCCACAATGGCGTAGTTGTGGGAGTATGCTCGTTTGGGTATGGTTGCGGCGATCCGTATTACCCTGGTGTGAACGCTAGGGTGTCTAGGTATACTGCCTGGATTCAGGCTAATGCATAATGGGTGGAACTATGTAGTGGCAATATATTTTTTGACAGTATGTTTTTGTTTGATTTATTCTTTGCGGTTAGTATGTTTATTTTAGGGTCAAATAAGTCTTCAGATAGTTCAGATAGGTTGTTAGTTGCCTAGTAGCTACCTTTTTAAAACTTTTTCCCATGGACAGTTATACTTAGTGAATCTTTGCTCAATTTTAACCGAATCGTGGGAATTTATAGTGGCTCGGTTAACTTTGGTGTGATATACTATACTGAAGTTATTGGGATGACAATATAAATAAGGTTTCGTGGAAATACGATGGTAAAACATTGTGCGCTGCGAACATTAAAATAAGTGCCTGCAGATATCCTTTCCTTGCCCATCGATTTTTCACCGAATCGTCAGAATTTATAATGAGTCAGTAAACTTCATTGTGATATAGGTACTGAAGTTGATTGAGAATTCAATATAAATAAGGATGTTTTGTGAAAATACGATGGTAAAACATTGTGCGCTACGCTACAGTGTTTTTTCGTTCTAGGTATGTCGAAAAGGTAACCCTTTTCACTTTTTGGCATAGACCTGTCAATTTGAATATTTACTGCAATAAAAATATGTGTTTTTATTGGTACCCAACTCAGAACCTAAGCGAAATCCAGAAAAGTTTATAGGACATTAGCATTACCTATTATAGTCTTTAAATATGATCTGCGATAGGTACTGTTAAAATTATACGAAATTTTCGCACACAAGTGTTTTAGGAACTGCATATACCTCAAGTCAAGGAAATTGATTTGTGTGCCATTTCGTACTGTGTCATAGTGACAATCAATACGACGGCCACTAGTGATCCTGATCTTAAAAAAAAACTTTTTTTTGCAATTTTTTGTTCATGTATTTTTCATTATTATGGGTTCATTTACTTGAATTAAAAGTTATCAGTAACTTATCATTTTTGAATCATTGAAAAATGTATTTTTTTTTTTAAACCGTAACAAATTAGTGTAAAAATTAAAACAAAATTATTGTTATGACTTCGTACCTGGTATACTACCAAGATGTCTTGCGACTGACAAGCTACGACATCGTGATGCCAAGATCCATCTCCGAACTTAACCACTTTGAAACACCGGGACCTTTACAGGATTATTGCCGATAGTCTAAGGAGTCACTCATTTTATTTTTCTCCCGTGTTAAAGGCCACACACTGTATAATTCTCAATGTATGTCAGCCTCCGTAGCCTACTTGGTAGTGACCCTGCGAACGAAGCTGGAGGATCCGGGTTCGAATCCCGGCGAGGGCATTATTTGTGTACTTATTTATTTATCACAAAATATTTGTTCCTCGGTCTTGGCTGTCTGTATTTGTATCTATCTATTATATAAATCGTCGCCTGGTACCCACATCACAAGCCTTAATTGAGCTTACCGTGGGACTAGGTCCCGGTCGATTTGTGTAAGATGTCCCAAGATATTTATTTATTTAAGTCTGAAACGGTACGTTAATAAATATACTTTACCGTACAAGAGGTGCTTTAACGACCTAGTTATCTATAGCTATAAGAACAGTTAAGTAGGCAAGGTCGACCTTGACGAAATAAGCCATTTTCCAGGTTCTAACCGTTGTCACGTCGACAACTGTCACTGCTGATTAGGGTTCTCATTTAGCCATCTGACCTTCATGGGTTAGGGTCGTGGACGTCTTTATATTACTTTTTAAGGTCATGGCTAGTAATCAAAACTATGGGTGCAAAACTTTAACAAACTTTAACGTGTCAAGAGTTGCTTTAACTAACTATCTATACCACAGAATTACATTTGGATAGAAGAAACAAGTTCATTCATTTATAGCGGCCGAGCGCGTCAGATTTTGTACTGAAGTTGTTACTTGCCTATGATTTTAAATATGTCTCAGGCCCTTGAGTATTCATATTTTTTTGTGTTGTTGCAATTAATATTACTTAAGAAGGCATTATTAATGTTTTTGTTCACTTCAACTTACAAAATTTGACGCCCGAAAGCTGCAAGCTGCGATTAAAGACGGACAACTCAGTAAATTTTACTGAGTTCATTTGACACGCTAAGTAGATACGTTTGCTTGATCTACGTAGGATGCCCTGAAAATTTCGGGAATTTAATACTTAGGAACGTATATTTGACATGTGTTATACCTCTTTCTTACAAGCATAGTCTCATTATTCGAAAACACTGGCCACTTAGAAAAAAAAAACAATGTCCGATTTTCAATTGTTTTTTAAAGTCGTTGAGTCGCTGGTGAAAATGGAGCTGTCCCGCGAAAGTTTTAGAGCAATGATTTATTATGACTTTAAAAGTGGATTAACACAACAACAATGTGGAGACCGATTAACTATTGCTTTTAGTAGTGAAGCACCTTCAAAGATGACCATATACAGGTGGTATTCGGAATTCCAACGTGGCCGTGTGTCTCTTGCGGATGACGTACGTGAGGGTCGACCGAAAACGGCCGTTACCGATCAAAACATCGATGTTGTTCGCCAACTGATAAAGGAAGATAGGCATGTTACATATCGGGAGATTCAGGAGACTTTAGGCATTGGAATGAGTCAGGTACAAGTTATTTTACAACAAGAGTTGGGCGTCGAATTCCTCACTTGTTATCTGACGACCAGAAAACGGTACGTGTCAATTGGTGCCGCAAAACTTTAAAAAGATTTAATGGAGGAAGCTCAAATACCGTTTTTAGTATTGTGTCAGGTGACGAATCATGGATTTACGCATATGAGCCTGAATCGAAAAACCAATCTCGAGTTTGGGTTTACGAAGACGAACCGAAGTCGATAAAAGTTGTTCGTTCTCGCAGCACGATCAAAAAAATGGTAGCCACGTTTGTCTCCAAATCGGGTCACGTGGCGACTATCGCTCTTGAAGATCGAAGAACTGTCAATGCCGATTGGTATATAGGCGTTTGTTTACCAATTGTTTTTGCTGAACTGCGAAAAACTAACCCTAACCGCCGTATTATACTACACCATGATAATACCAGCCCTCACACCGCTCAGAAAACAGACGACTATCTGAAGGGCGAAAACGTCGAATTACTGGACCATCCTCCGTACAGCACCGACCTAAGTCCCAACGATTTTTTTACTTTCCCGAAAATAAAGAATCGGTTGCGTGGTCAGCGTTTTCAGACCGCGGAAGAAGCAGTCGACGCTTATAAAATGGCCATTTTGTCAACCCCCACTTCAGACTTCAATAACTGTTTTAAAAACTGGTTTCAGAGAATGAAAAAGTGTATTAAACACAAAGGAGAATACTTTGAAAAACAATAAAAGTACTTTTATTTCATTAAAATGCGTATTTTTTCCGATTCCCGAAACTTTCAGGGCAACCTACGTATGGTATATATGACATCTGTGATCTATACATTCATCAGAAGAATCTAAAAAAAGTAGTGCTGATTTTCCAATCTTCCGTTAACAGTGTCTGTTTGCTTTTGGTAACTGTGGTTACCAGCTGTCACGCTTATTTTACATAGGAATAAAGCTCAGCCAAAATTTCAAAGCAAATGAGTGGCTAGATAAATTTAAGCTCTGTCATTTCTTGATTGCTAACCCGAGAAAAGGATAATATTTAGTTTTATTTAACGAATACTTTTATCTAGGAATTGAAGAATTGAAAAAACAAGTCTTATTCTGTGCTTTGGGGCTTGCTCGAGTTTTCCATAGGGATGTTCTTAGATTTTCTAACTCTTAAGTAGCTATACATATTCGCGCTTGTGCCTTGATCAATTTATTTATCTCAAAACAAAGTATTTACTGATGGAAGTTTGATATAAGCCAATCACGAAATTTCGAAATTCATTTATTGCAACCAGATTACTTAATTATCACTACATAGTATAAAATAAAGTCACTTTTTCTGTCCGTATGTCCCTTTGTACGCTTAAATCTTTAAAACTACGCAACGGATTTTGATGAGATTTTTTTTAATAGGTAGAGTAGTTCAAGAGGAAGGTTTTTATGTAGGTATACTACCTAAGTACCCGTGCGCAGCCGGGGCGGGTCGCTAGTTTGCAAATAAAACGACAAATCTTTAAAAATACTTTATTATTTTTTAGGCCAAGGCCACCAATCTAAAGGCTCATACGTTACCGTATTGTATCTACGGACGTATTGCAACTGCCCTAAAAACGGACAGTACATACCGAATATAATAATACCTTCCGTACCATTTTTCGTGCCATTCGTACTTCTTCTTTGAGGGAATTTTAAATATTCAATTCTTTTGTTCCTATTTGAATGCTTTCGAAAATTATTAAGGAACCTTGGTGTATCAACAGGTTTCAAGTTTGACCAAAAATGCCGAAGTTTTGTAACTGATTTTATATCTCTTCGATCCGCGAGTTTTACTTCTCTTATCTTGTGAGTGAGAGGTCTCAAAATCTTGTAGGTTTCATTGTTTATATTTATAACGCCTGTTTTCTCAAAGTCGATGTGATCGGGGTATTGGCATGATACGAAGAACTGAAACTTAAGTATAGGTACCGATAGACTTTACCAATGCAGCTCTTTATTTCGAAAAGTAGCTTTGTAATTTATTGTGCTAATTTGCGTTGCATTGGCCAATTGTTTGGGAAACAAATGTAATATATTTTATTACCTATAAAACTATAAATTAACTTACCTACCTACCTGCAGAATATACAAGAACCACAACAAAATCATTTAAATTTTATTTCCAGGCTGGAATTATTAGTTTTGTTGATTGAAATCATTGTAATAAAAAAGTCACGGCCATGATACAGTCGATCAAGTTTATTACGTAAACTTAATTGTTTATCGGCTTTTATTGTATGTTAGTAGGATAGATAACGTTCCTTGGTATGAACGGAGTGACTATGAATAGTATAACTACTGCCTACCAATTATTTGTTTACTTTAGGTATTTGTACAGTAGTAGGGAACAAAAATATAGTCTCCTAGGGCCGAGCTATATTTTTGTTCCCGTGGCGGTGGAGACAGCGGGCTGCTGGGGAGCTGACGCTAACTCATACGGGACTTCGGACGTCGTCTCCGACAAAAAGGAGAGCTTCCTCGCTCAGAGTCGTTCCTGGTGCAACGGCTGTCCATGGCTATTCAACGCGGAAACGCTGCGAGTGTTATGGGCACTTTTGCACCGGGAACGACGATGGGCGGCTTATTTTCCTAATACTTATATTATTTTTACTTAGTCTTTTCGTTTTTAAGTTAGTTTTAATTTTAATTATTTTATAATATTAATAGTAAGTATAAATAGTGTTTTTCCTTTATAATTATTAAAGGTATGTGTGATAAGTAAATATTTTGTACACTTACTACGTACTTACTGTACCTATCATACACTTAAGCATCATTTCTTATCACTAAACATACGTTTTAGATAAAAATTAAGTTAAGCATTGTTTTTTAATGGAATTCGATGTTTTTGTTAATTGGGTCACTCACTTATTTTTGGTGTTATTCTGACACGTCACACAGGAGACAAAAGTTACACAGGTTAGCTTGCTAGAAAAAAATATCCAGCACTTTCGAACATGCACAGTTGGAGAAAGGGGGAAACTTAAAAAAATAATCAAAGCTTTTTTAAATTTAATTGCTATTAACAAGTTCGACGCCGGTGACACAGCGTGTGTGACCAACAAAATCTGATTCCTATGCCAGTGACACACATACGTGATTAGAGTAACCTTATTCTTATGCCACTAGCATAAATCAAGTTCTTCCTCCGATGCCAGTGCCATAGAAATACGAACGTTTTTGACACAAGTTGTGTGTCGCTGGCATAAGAGTACAATCTGTTCAGTCACACATGCGTGTCAATGGCATAGGAGTTCTATCAGATAAATTCGATAGGCATAGTATTAGCACTTAGTGAAACAGTACTGGAGGCGAACGTGTTAAACTGTGGTTTTGAGAGTGACCTAGGAGAACGTAACCATACAAACAAATGACAGCAAAAAGGTGATTGACCCACTTCATGTAAGGTCAGTGTGGGTAAGTCTGGCATACTTACTTTATTTTGAAGGAAAGTCCGTCATATGCGTCTTATAGTACTGTGCAATTAAGAGTTGGAAATCGTTTGGTAGACGGACTTTCCTGATTAGACCCGAATCATAAGGTCAATGCTGGCTTCTTTGAGCTTCTAATTCAAAATGAAACGACACAGGTAATTTTACCGAATAATAATATATTTGCAACATAACCTTACTAAAGCGTAAAACTAGACAGCCTCAGCAACAATCCAATACTCCGAAAATATTCGAACGATTACCAACTATAGTCTGTGCGGAAAATGAAGGCATCTAACAGCATAGAGCGTCCATATATTCCACGAGCCTTCTCTTTCCGAACAAACTAGTATATATTCATGCAAGCCATTTCTGTCAGTAAAAAAACAAAACAAAAATATACACGAGAATTGATGAGCTATTGAATTTGACATTCGATCTCTTACTGACTAAAACAGTTTCCATACATACAATAAACCCTTTTCAGTACAGATCCACGCAATCAAAAACTTAAATAACCTAATTCATTGTAAATTCAAATAAATGAAGAATCATTTAAACTGCGTGGACCTGCGGACCAAATCATTTTTGATAGAAAATACAGATCCACCGGATTTCAAACAATATCAAAAACTTAATTATAACAAAAACAAAGTCAATTTCGCTTTCAGTATACTCATTTGAACAAAATTTACAGGACATTTGACACAACTGTTTACTTTTGGTTTATTTATTTAATTAGATATATTTCATTCCAAACTGGATACATATGAGCCATTTTAGTAAAACGTCCCATTTCGTACATTAGACTATTTTTTTTCCTTTCACGATATTCTACAAATTGTAAAGTAGTAGTAGTATTTTTTATATTTCTTGTATACATATTAGGAAATAGCATCAAATGTCCTTTCACATTATAAACCCATCGAAAACAATTACAAATGTAACAAAAAACGTTAATCAAACGTATCATCATATTGAGGTATTTCCTTGACAACTTGATATGGCAAAGCACTACAATACGAACTATTTTTGACACTTTGCGTTCGTTCACAACTTAGCTACTCATTACAAACAAAATATCGAGAAATTGCCAATTTGTAATACTACAAATTAGACCCATATTTTTTGACATCACTTCTGACCATATCCTTTTATCAAACTTAATTGTAAATATGCTATGATATTACACAACTATAATGTGATTAAATTGAAATTATAGCAAAACGATGGAACTTCATATTTGATTCTGTGACTTGTATTTGTATACACATTTATTTTGTTCGCTAATAATTACCATGGTTTATAATCATTTTTTTCTAAGCATTAGTGTATACACAGCCTAAGATTATAAGATACTATTAATACAACTTTGGACAAAAATGTATAGTTACGTGCGCATATTTAATAGCATTCCAGGGCTACAATGGCTTTTTATAGTTCCTTGAAAACATCAAGCTTATGAATTTCTATATCGAGGGTTGCCTAATGAAACCCGAAGCCACTATTCAAATGTGTAAGTGTCATATAGTTCGTATTTCAAAAACCGATTTGCTCGACTTACCAGGATTCACCAGGCAACCCTCGATATTAACCTATATTAAACGTGACCCACAATTTGAAAATAGTTGTTTTATCATTTCTGCGTATTCTTCAGTTACCATTGAAGAGTGACCTTATATGTCGCTTTCGATAAAAAGTAAACTGGGCTCATTCTGCATATGAAGTGCTACTTGAATACTTTTGATTAACCAAAGATCTGTCTATGTTTGTTTTTTCAGTGGCATGAATTTGGACAATTTCGGTGATTTCAATAGCGTTGATTTTGAGATATTAAAACTGGCACTTGATAGTTCACTAGTTGCAACAGCTTTTAGAGGTTTGTCGAGAGATTCTTGGTCATATTGGAATTTTATAAACGATTTTTTTAACCTTTCCATGTCTTAAAACCAGACAAAATACGAAATAAATGATTTAGTTCATTCACTGGTTTTCGCAATCCAATTAATGAACTAACTGTGTTTGCGGTAGTTCATTAAAAATGGAATAAATCAAGTATTGTTCGAACACTGGCCCTTTGCTAGACAGCATATTTCTATTAAATCCAAAGAATACCAAATCTAATAACAACCACTAAAACGTAAGATATGAAACAAACAACAAATCACGCAATTCCAGTGAATGAACTCCCCCGTTCGGTCACTAGGTTTAAGCCACTTTGAGTTCTAGTTATAGAACACTGGATTAAAAGCCACCATTTGAAACGAAATTACATTAAACTATACTTTAATAGCATAATCATAACCTCCCGATTTCAAAAAAACACGCACTGTACCTGAGAGATGCACGAAACGCACGCAATAACACATTAAACACAACGTAAGCTTACCTCAATCCTTATAACACCTCCATATAAAAAACGAACCGGCGCAATGTGTCCACTTTAGATCGTCGCCACTTGGACATTGATGCATATGAGGTGATGTAAGTGCTACCAGAACTTGTCAAATAATATTCCTACCCGAAAAAAAAATATATCGCGTAGTAGAAATGTACAGAAAACTTATTTTACGAAAAAAACTTGTATTTTGTTCGTTCACTGGATTTGTTCATTCACTGGAGAACTTACCCTAAGTACCCGTGCGCAGCCGGGGCGGGTCGCTAGTTTGCAAATAAAACGACAAATCTTTAAAAATAATTTATTATTTTTTAGGCCAAGGCCACCAATCTAAAGGCTCATACGTTACCGTATTGTATCTACGGACGTATTGCAACTGCCCTAAAAACGGACAGTACATACCGAATATAATAATACCTTCCGTACCATTTTTCGTGCCATTCGTACTTCTTCTTTCTGGGAATTTTAAATATTCAATTCTTTTGTTCCTATTTGAATGCTTTCGAAAATTATTAAGCAACCTTGGTGTATCAACAAGTTTCAAGCTTGACCAAAAATGCCGAAGTTTTGTCACTGATTTTATATCTCTTCGATCCGCGACTTTTGCTTCTCTTATCTTGTGAGTGAGTGGTCTCAAAATCTTGTAGGTTTCATTGTTTATATTTATAACGCCTGTTTTCTCAAAGTCGATGTGATCGGGATATTGGCATGATACGAAGAACTGAAACCATAAATATACAGGGTGTTCGTGAGTAGGTATAGGTACCGATAGACTTTACCAATGCAGCTCTTTATTTCGAAAAGTAGTTTTGAAATTTATTGTTCTAATATGCGTTGCGATTGGCCAATTGTTTGGGAAATAAATGTAATATATTTTATTACCTATACAACTATAAATTAACTTACCTACCTACCTGCAGAATATACAAAAACCACAACAAAATCATTTAAATTTTATTTCCTGGCTGGAATTATTAGTTTTGTTGATTGAAATCATTGTAATAAAAAAGTCACGGCCATGATTCAGTCGATCAAGTTTATTACGTAAACTTAATTGTTTATCGACTTTTATTGTATGTTAGTAGGATAGATAACGTTCCTTGATATGAACGGAGTATGCTACTCTTACTATGAATAGTATGAATACGTAGTATAACTGGTTGAATCAACTTTTTCTGTCTGTTATTACCATGGTTACGGTCGCCTGAGTCACGCTGGTTTAATGCAAATTTATGCTATTAAAACTATGCAAACATATATTTTTCGGGTGTTAATAAGCCCTTTCCTAAATGGGCCGCCTACAGACATGCAGTACATACATGTTTGCATAATTTAAGTAGCATAATTTTGCATAAAACCAGCATGACTCAGGCGACCGTAACCATGGCAATAACAGACAGAAAAAAGTTGATTCACCCAACTACTAGACCTCACCTGCCTACCAATTATTTGTTTACTTTAGGTATTTGTACACTTACTACGTACTTACTATATCAGACACTTAAGCATCATTTCTTATCACTAAACATACGTTTTAGATAAAAATAAAATTAAGCAGTTTTTTTTAAATGGACCTCGATGACTTTGTTAACCGTTTCAGTGCGGATGTCACGCCGGGCGTGTCAAGAATGTTTTAATTGAAACACGATAGGCGTGTCATCGTAATTTATGGCGTAAGGCACGCTTGGCGTATCATGAAAAAAATGTTCGCCGCCATAGATAAAAGTTTTTGAAAATGGAACACGCAACGAATCGGATCATTTGGTCACTCGCCTATTTTTGGTGTTATTCTGAACGTCACCCAGGAGACAAAAGTTACTCAGGTTAGTTTGCAAGAAAAAATATCCAGCACGTTCGAACATGCATAGTTGGAGAAAAGGGAAACTTAAAAAAAATCAAAGCTTTGTAAATTTAATTGCTATTAAACTGTGGTTTTGAGTGGCCCAGGAGAACATAATCATACAAACAAATGACAGCAAAAAGGTGATTGACCCAATTCATGTAAGGTCAGTGTGGGTAAGTCTGGCATACTTTATTTTAAAGGAAAGTCGATCATAATGCGTCTTATAGTACTGTGCAATTAAGAGTTGGAAATCGTTTGGTAGACGAACTTCCCTGATTAGACCCGAATCATAAGGTCAATGCTGGCTTCTTTGAGCTTCTAATTCAAAATGAAACGACACAGGTAATTTTACCGAATAATAATATATTTGCAACATAACCTTACTAAAGCGTAAAACTAGACAGCCTCAGCAACAATCCAATACTCCGAAAATATTCGAACGATTACCAACTATAGTCTGTGCGGAAAATGAAGGCATCTAACAGCATAGCGCGTCCATATATTCCACGAGCCTTCTCTTTCCGAACAAACTAAAATATATTCATGCAAGCCATTTCTGTCAGTAAAAAAACAAAACAAAAATATACACGAGAATTGATGAGCTATTGAATTTGACATTCGATCTCTTATTTACTGACTAAAACAGTTTCCATACATACAATAAACCCTTTTCAGTACAGACCCACGCAATCAAAAACTTAAATAACATAAATTCATTGTAAATTCAAATAAATGAAGAATCATTTAAACTGCGTGGACCTGCGGACCAAATCATTTTTGATAGAAAATACAGATCCACCGGATTTCAAACAATATCAAAAACTTAATTATAACAAAAACAAAGTCAATTTCGCTTTCAGTATACTCATTTGAACAAAATTTACAGGACATTTGACACAACTGTTTACTTTTGGTTTATTTATTTAATTAGATATATTTCATTCCTAACTGGATACATATGAGCCATTTTAGTAAAACGTCCCATTTCGTACATTAGACTATTTTTTTTCCTTTCACGATATTCTACAAATTGTAAAGTAGTAGTAGTATTTTTTATATTTCTTGTATACATATTAGGAAATAGCATCAAATGTCCTTTCACATTATAAACCCATCGAAAACAATTACAAATGTAACAAAAAACGTTAATCAAACGTATCATCATATTGAGGTATTTCCTTGACAACTTGATATGGCAAAGCACTACAATACGAACTATTTTTGACACTTTGCGTTCGTTCACAACTTAGCTACTCATTACAAACAAAATATCGAGAAATTGCCAATTTGTAATACTACAAATTAGACCCATATTTTTTGACATCACTTCTGACCATATCCTTTTATCAAACTTAATTGTAAATATGCTATGATATTACACAAATATAATGTGATTAAGTTGAAATTATAGCAAAACGATGGAACTTCATATTTGATTCTGTGACTTGTATTTGTATACACATTTATTTTGTTCGCTAATAATTACCATGGTTTATAATCATTTTTTTCTAAGCATTAGTGTATACACAGCCTAAGATTATAAGATACTATTAATACAACTTTGGACAAAAATGTATAGTTACGTGCGCATATTTAATAGCATTCCAGGGCTACAATGGCTTTTTATAGTTCCTTGAAAACATCAAGCTTACGAATTTCTATATCGAGGGTTGCCTAATGAAACCCGAAGCCACTATTCAAATGTGTAAGTGTCATATAGTTCGTATTTCAAAAACCGATTTGCTCGACTTACCAGGATTCACCAGGCAACCCTCGATATTAACCTATGTAAACGTGACCCACAATTTGAAAATAGTTGTTTTATCATTGGCTATATTGTGAATATTTGAAATTGTCAAAGATTTAGCGCGAACATAATCATACAAAATGTGCAGTGTTATAAAAAGCGCGATGATAAATCCTGCCCCACGAAGCAAATTAGGAGAATTGTTTTTGGGAACATTTTTGAGTTTTCATATTTAAATATGGTCGCAGGACTATCTGAATGAATCTGAATTACAACGAAAAAACAAATCACTGGGTTAAAAAATGTGTAAGAAGGAAAATGTTATATTAAATCATATGGCGATAAATTATTTAAATCACATAGCCATACATTTTTGCCCAAGTATATAATTTGACTAGCAAACTGGTGGATATGTATTCATTCATGTATTCATTAAATACCTTACGGCCCTGATAAGCTACTTAATATTATTACAATGGTAATATTAATTACAGGGCTATGATTACAATGGATTGGATTAATTATTATAAAGAAAATCAAATAGTAAGAATGATATAAGAATAAAGAAGCAGATAGGTTAATTGTCAACGTTTTATTTGATTTTGAGCAAAATTTAAACTAAAATGTCACCTCACCTGCTTGTTATTCTGTCGCGTCACCCAGGGGCCCAAAATTGTGTAATTTGCTAGAAAAAAATCCAGCGCATTTTACATAGTTTTGTAAATTTTAAACCAATGAAAGTGCCTATCTGGCTTATTTCTTCTCATATCATTGATTAGCGAAATATTAATTACTAAAATTCAGTCAGGTTATTTAAAGCGCAAAAAGCGAAAATAAAGATTCCCGCACCTTTTATACAAGTCAGAAGTGTTAACACCCTATAGACGCCTACAGATAGTTTTTGGTTTAAATCTTAAAATGAATGAGGATGTGGTTCGGATATGACCTACCAGGCATTGCATGGAATTATATTTGAAATAAAACGCTTGTGTACATTTGGAAAAAAATGGATAAGTAGGAAATCACCAGTCAATTAAGATTTAGTTGTTAGAATATGAGATCTACATTTTAGACACACATATATTATGATCTTAGGTAAATGGACTTATTTTGTTGATTTCAATAATTTAGTGTTTCCTAATGTAGCGGATGAAAGCTATGTTTAAGTCTATTTAGATAATTGAATAGAGTTATTTATGTATGTTATAATAACGCTAAAGTTTATCTACTCTTTTATTTTACAGTCAAAAAGAAGATTTGTAAGTAGATCAATTTATTAAAAGTCAGTAGAAAATGTAAGGTTTAAGTTATAATAAAAAAAAGTTGGTGCAGTTATAAGCTCGAAATGTTTAACTAAAATTATACTAGTTTCTTAATTACATTTAAAAGGAAGATGTCCGATTTAGTTCGAACAATAAAAATATATGTACATCAACAATTTAAAGTAGATTAGTTATGCTAAATATTAATATTGCAAATGTCATAAGTCAAAGTGTCAAAATTTGTATCTTTTTACATCATTCATTATACACACTTTTAAAAAATATAATCTATATGAACGACTATTTAAGTAATTTTAAGACAGCATTTTTCATATGAAAATATAAGTAATATTTATTTTACAAATATATTTACAAAGCTTACTGAAATTAGCTTATGAGTAAGATGAATACTGATCAGAAAAAGAAAACTGGAATTAAAATTGTCTATTATGTGACTACTTAGTTGAAGCGAAATAAATACGTCATTATATAAAAAATGTGAATTATCATCTATCATTTTAAGTTTTCAATAAGCCTATAATACTATCACACATTCTTTAGAAATAAAACCATATAGGTTATATGAAACATGGTCTAACACTGGCTACAAAACAGCCCTGTCAGATTTCGAAGGCATTTAAAAAAATATTTACAAATTTTAAATACAAAAACACCGAGATTATTAACAATGACGATTTAATTTGAATTATTATCAGTTACTTAAATTATGCTAATAAAAAATTAATCCTTAGGATATTTATGAAGATTAATCTATTTTTATAAAATGGATGAGTTACCTATTCAGATTATGAATGTAATTTAAAAACGTTTTTAAATGAAATTTCGAATAAATAGTAACCAAAATTACTTTACAGAGCACACTTTCTGTGTAATATAGGTACAGTCTTATTTAGATGTACCGAAGTGGCCACAGTGCTCAAAAATATCTGAACATACACACATGACAATACATATTTGGGCGCAATGGTCACTCCGTTACATCTGACGGTAGATATATATTTGCGACAAATTACATAGTCATTTAAGGTACTTAAAAAGAGCAACGAATCGTTTGACATGTTTGTGTGTTTATAGATGTATTAACTTTTTTTGTCGGTTATTGCCATGGTTACGGTCGCCTGAGTCACGCTTTATGCAAAATTATGCTACTTGCATTTTTCTGGTATCAATGAAGACTTTCTTTAATGGGCTGCCTACGAACATGGACTACACGCATGTTTGCATAATTTATGTAGCATAATTTTGCATAAAACTAGCGTGACTCAGGTGACCGTAACCATGGCAATAACAGACAAAAAAGTTGATTCACCCTTATACCTTAAACTGATGAATTACCGAGTTTGGGATTTCTTATATGTAGTTGTAACCAGTGTGTTTATAAGTTTTATAACCTCATAGGATAGGTATTCTTTACTTGAATTTTGACAAACCCTTTTGCTGTCCTCATTTGACTAATAATAGACCTAACTGCAATGGCAAAAGACCCAAAGTTAAGTCTGTTAATATGTTTGTGACTTTAAGAGACTTTACATCTCTTGCTATTATTATTATAAACTAATTTATTGCAAAACAATTTTATGTATTTTTTTTAATGCATGTTAGTTGTAACATGTACATACCAAGATTATTTGAAAAAACAAGTCACGCCAAGTTTCTTACCGGTTCTTCTCGGGGCCAGTGGTGTAGGGTTAGAACCGGAAGTAGTTTTAATATTATGTGTAAATTAGACCATTCAAAAGAGTTTGTCAGTGAGTTTGACAGACTTTGACTTTAAGTAACACAACTAGCGTTGAAAATTTACGGTTTAAATCCCGATTCTTTCCAAATAGCTCGTTTTTTCCGGATTTTTTCGAAAAAATCGATGAAAGTTTCCACTATAATTTTCAACTATAAACCAATGCGAATTAGATCTCATTTTCACTTTTACCACCATATCGCGATGTCATCGAAGAAAAGTCAATTGAAATAGCTGGCAAGGAGTGACAGTGACATTGATTATTTCTGTAAAAACCCGAAAAAAACAATATTTTCATATATTACCGAAAAAAAAAACATTTTATTTTTTCCGACATTTTCAACGCTAAACACAACCAGAAACGCCATTACAAGCTCTCGGTATTCCATCTATACCATTATAAAATATTAGGGTGAATCAACTATTTTTTGTTGATATTCGGTCCGGTGACCCAGGGGACAAAAATGCATAGTTTGCTAGAAGAAATTATTCAGCACGCTCTAGTAATGTGATTAATGGGTGAGCCACCATGGAAAGCCCATAATGTAACTGTCAAAAAATAAAAGTTTTGTAAATTTGAATGCTATGTAAGATTTTAATAGTGACCCAGAACGTAGTATATCTACGAGATATGTACAAGAAAAAGGTGATCGACCCATTCTTCATTTTTTTGATCAAAACGGACCACAAAAGTATTTATACTCTTTATGGTATTTGTTTATCAATTGATGTTCAATACAAACTCTGGTCACAAATATATATCAATAAGACTGAAGTATACAGATAATACAAAACGCATCTTAATTTGAAGTAGGAACCTCTATTATTTCAGAGTTATGTGAGAATATTATTCATAAGAACCATTCTATATTAAGAACAAATGTATAGTGTACTAAGGAAAATAACCCAGTATCCTAAAATTAGGACATTTTATCATTAGTACAATTGTGTGATTTATAAATCAAGGATAAAAAATTACATACGTGAGTAACTGTCCTTATAATAGGACATTGGGCTTAATCAGATTATATAGGTACCTATGATTCTTACAATATGGGTGTTAATGATACTATCACAAAATGTACAGTTTGCGACGATTTAATAAATAAAGCTGATAATTTGTGAGCAAATGCGGTCTATAACTAAAATGTGGTACAATCAAATGAGATGGTATTTGAAAACCGTTAGATATTGAGATGAAGACAAAATTTAATAAAATCCGTCCAAAAGCACTAAATCCAGATTTCGAAAAATCTAATCCTTTACCATATTTGGAACACATGAATCAAAACTCGCAAGTTTATGATTAATTAGTAAACAATATTTTGTACTTCAGGAAGAATATACAAGTTGATTTAAACGTGCGAGATTCCAAATATGGAATAAATCTAACGATTCTCTCAATTTACTAAATTCCTAGCACTTATTCGAAACTTTCGACCCGAATTCATGTAAAATATCGCAAGCCATTTCTAAATCGTTCCTAGTGATGCCTAATGCTCGCACGACAATGTCCTTTGGGTATCCTTCTCCTACTAAGCGCGCGATGTAGTCTAAATTAATGTTTTCGTATGAAACGTTTTCGCCGTATTTTCGGCCGTGCTTGTCGTGTGTTAGCGGGTTGAATTTTTTCGCTGGAAAAGAAAAGTATGTTAATTACATATGTAAATTCAGTTTTATCATAATTATAAAACATAGTATTCACTAATAGCCTTAATAATACCCCTATTATTGTTACAACCTTTTAGTGATACCGTAAAACCATCGAACTTTAGTCTAAACGCTCCCAGCAATGGTCCAAAACTTAATCGAATATCATAGCCTCGTCTTGCCTGTATACTAAGTTTGAGCTACTGAAATTTAAACTGAATGAATTTGAAAATATAGTCGTTTTTCTTTTGTTCTAAACAATCGAATATGTCCTTTATAAATCACATTGCGCAGGACGAGGATAGACAAAAACTCCTCATTAATAATAAAACAACTAGGACAAAGCCAAAAAGAATGGGACTAAATATTAGGAGATGAAATTGCGGACCATAGTTGGGTCATTTTACGGTACCTACTCACTTTCTTTCCAAACACCGAATAAAATATTTTCAGAAAGTGAATCTTATTTAAATATTTAGCGCAAAGGGATACCTACTCACGTAATTTAGGTCGATAATTGCTCGACATACTTATTTCGATCCATTTAGAGTCATGAAGTATAGGTAAATTCACTAAAGCTGGCACGAATGGAATGAATGAAATAAATGACATCTATCATTGTGTGTATGCGGTCGTCCTGTATCATTCCTTCCTTACATTTTGTATTTTTTTTTCTTGTACAGAATTTTTCGTACAATATAATGGTGTTGAAGCTTGAATCCAGGATTTTTTTTAGTCTTGCCTGTTTTAACAGGGTGCCTGGGTTACATTTTTATTTCTTTTTATTGTATAATAACCATAAACTAAAGATTCTGAAAAAAAAAACCTGTAAAACATTTACACACTTGAACTATTATTTTATTTAAAAGTTGAGAGAATGTGATGAAACTGATAAATAAAAGTAAAATAAACTAATTTTGTAAATTGAATTTCATTTTTATTACTCGTACAATAAAACCTACAAACATGCGTTTCATTAATACTCATTGACATACCAACCTGTATCTACTGTCATTAAGACATCCACACATAGATACTTTCTGTCACTTACTCAATCCATTCGTGCCAGCTTTCGTGAATTTACCTATACCCGTGACCAAATACTGCTGTGCCTTGCGCTCTGTTAGAAGGGGTGCTCGATGACGAGGATTCTCTAAATGGATCGAAATATGTCGAGCAATTATCGATTTAAAACACGTGAGTATCCCATTCCGCTAAATATTTAAATAAGTTTGAGTATATATTGATTTAAACTTTCACGATTATCACTCATATTTTAAAGACAAACGGGTCTTAATCGCGTAAACTTACGTTTAATTATATCCTGACGTTTCGGGCATGACATTACACCCGTGGTCGCAGGCAGACTGGCGAGAGATTAATGTATCAACACCTTCGAGCTGCGCGGGTTTTTCGAACTACCCGCACTTGATCTTGATTATTCACTTCTAGGCTAGGGTTGTCACTAGGTCTACACACAACACTCACAACCCTAGCCTAGAACAACCCTAGTGACAACCCTAGCCTAGAAGTGAATAATCAAGATCAAAAGTTTACGCGATTAAGACCCGTTTGTCTTTAAAATATAAGTTTGAGTATCACGTTAGTTACACATATTTTACATACAAACGGGTCTTAATCGCGTAAACTTACGTTTAATTATATCCTGACGTTTCGGGCATGACGTTACACCCGTGGTCGCAGGCAGACTGGCGAGAGAATGTGTCAACACCTTCGAGCTGCGCGGGTTTTTCGAACTACCCGCACTTGTCATGCCCGAAATGTCAGGATATAATTAAACGTAAGTTTACGCGATTAAGACACGTTAGTTACAGTTTAAAAAAAGTAAAACTTACGTGCAACAGCCAACTCATTCTTCTCAGACGCGACGTTCTCATACGGTGGATCCTTTATATCTTCCGACGGAAATTTCGGCATAGTCGTCGATTTTGTAGGCTGATGTTCTACTGTTGTCGTAGACGGTAAAGATCTTTGTCGAGGTGGAGCCCTGTTTTCAACCCTATCGATTCCTATCCTCTCCGGTCTTTCAGGCCTGTCTACATGTCTATCTAAAGGCACTTTCTCTCTATTGTCGTGTCTTTCTGGGATTGGTATTCTATTTTCTATCCTATGTTCCCTTTCGGCTGGGATTGGCGCGGTTCTTTCAGCTGGTATTGGTCTGTGTTCTCTTTCTGTTGGTACGGGTCTGTGTTCGAGTCTTTCTTGTTTGTCTCGGTCGGATGGTCTGTCTGGTCGGTCGGATGGTCTGTCTGGTCGGTCGGATGGTCGGTCCAGTCGGTCGGGGTCATTGTCGGGAGGAGGGGCAGGGAGTGGTCGGCTGTTGGATTGAGGTGTGTTGGCGCGACGTGGCTTCTCGAATGCTCTTGGGTCTGGTGGTACCTGGAATTGAGGATTTTAATTGCATTTTAAACCCATTGTACTAAAAGTTCCTTAAAAAAATGTCTGGTCAAACATTTTTAGTAATTTTTTTGAATCGCTGATATAAATATTTATTAGTAAAATAAATCAATTTCACAAATCAAAATTCGCAACGCAGATAAGTACAGACTAGACGTGTGCGCCGCGCCGGCGTCACGCCGCCGCCGACCTTTTTCGCCACGCCGCCGCCGCCGACTAATGGTCGGCGTGAAATCGGCGTGGCCTTGACTGAATAACAGACTTATTTCTTATGTGTTAAATACTACGCTTCGTATTTGCTTTATGTATTTACGTAATGCTCTTATACAGGAATTAAAATATCAACCTATCGAGTGTCATCACTCATTACTTGATTACACGTAGATACTTAGGCTCGACGACATCCATCCTCCCGAACAAGCCGGTACGGTTTTTGCACAAGCAACGTCAGGTTATAAAGAAGACCGAGAGGTATAACTTGCCCCTCTGGTTACCGTTTGTGGCCTATGAAGCATTTGAATCGATCGAGTCAAATACTATACATTATACAAACAAATACTATACATTACTTCCAGCGGTACCAAAGTAGACTTTTCCTCCTTGCACCGATACTGCAATGCCGGGGGTCGTGATTATCAAGTCATCAATTTCTCTTTTACGATCTTTCGCCAACGGCCCCTGTCATGTTATTATATTGTGCATGTGGAGGGTGGATGAACAAATCAAATCAAATCATTTCGCAGAAGGAGGCCTCGGAGCGGGAGAGAGAAAATTACCCTGCAGCACACCCGCTCCGTCTACGCAGGCTTGGAGGTCGGCGCAGACGCTACGCACATCTGCTAGCTCCGCCCTAGCACACCAATATAGCCAAAGGATCATTGGACTGGGGCCACTAACTATTTGATGTCCCATTGGGTCTGCAGCTCGGCTGCCCGCTGGAGTGACGCAGTAGAATGCTCATAGCGATCCTGCGGCACCCCGTCAAAAGCAGAGATGGCACTCGTTGGGTTTTTAGACAGTAGTGGAGGTCAATGCTCCGTAGTCCGTCATACCTGTCTCACGACAGGATGCGTAAAAGCATTTTCCCAACGTAAAAAAAAAGTAGGCTGGACATATTGCCCGCAAAATTACCGTTGGGGCAAGCGATTTCTTAAAGGCAAGCATAAACTTGTCGACGCAGTGTAGGAAGGCTCCCAATATGATGGACTGATGACCTGGCAAAGATAGTTGGAATCCATTGGATGTGGGCTGCGCACTATTATCCTTATGACATGCTATGATAGGGGATTTGGGGACCTAATGTCCATCGGCAGATAATACGTAGATATTATTACTATCATCATACAACGAAGATGAATAGAGTTAGTCCAAGCCCAGTTATTGTTGGAAATACATATTATGTTAAGGCTTGTCCACGAAATGAAGTAGACGTTGCCGTATAATTCATTTTCTTCTCGGACGCTGTGGTATTATTTATATGAATTTCTCCGTAATTATGGACTTTTATTTAAACTTCTGAATTTTAGCAGTGTTTCTTCTTATTTTACAATTTTGGGTAATTTAGTTTCCCAATGGGTCTTAACCAAATTACAATATCGATACTATAATAAACTGTGAATCTTGATGTGTCTACAATTTTAATGTTACAAGTCTAACATTGTTGAAATCGTCTCGGAAGATCACACTTTTGCATTAAGCATTATCTGAAATTATTTTGATTTTGACGACTTTTAAGCTAATATTTTTGGATATTGGATTGTGAAATATAAAACAGAAGAACCAATTTACGGTCCTATGGCTGTTAGAACTACATGGGACTATTGTGTAACAGTGGAGACTGATTTTACGATGGCTACTTTATTTCGTGGACATTTGGACAAGCTTTAGAATATGATGGGAAGAGAAAACTGTTATCTATTGATCAGATGGTGGTTAAGGTGGCCATTGGTGGTGTTTATTGCACATTTATATTGTATTTATCTCAATTATAATAAAGAAAACGATCTAATTCTGTTTTTATATTCACGTGACCTTCACGCCGATTTCACGCCGAAATCACGCCGCCGCCGCCGACTTTTCGGCAAACGCCGCCGCCGACCATTTTGACATCGGCGCACACGTCTAGCTACAGACACGATCAGCAATAGGCATCGTCATTTCCTACAAGACAATAATGTAATCCGCAACAGGCTTCGTCCTAACCCTTATGCTAGATACATTAAGAATACATTTTAGAGCGTAAAAAAACTATTGGTAGGACATTGGTTTTGTCAGCCTTCGTAGCCTAGTTGGTAGTGACCCTGCCTACGAAGCTGGAGGTTCCGGGTTCGAATCCTGGTGAGGGCATTATTTGTGTATTTATTATCACAAATATTTGTTCCTTGGTCATGGCTGTTTATGTATTTAAGTATCTATATGTATCTATCTATTATATATATCGTCGCCTGGTACCCACATCACAAACCTTAATTGAGCTTACCGTGAGACTAGGTCGATTTGTGTAAGATGTCCCAAGATTTATATTTATTTATTTATTTATATTTTATTTTCGTTAATTGGATCAATCACGTGTTTTTTTGTTATTCTGTCACGTCACCCAGGGGACGAAATTAGCATAGTTTTCTAGAAGAAAGTACGCTGCACGCTCTACTATCATGTTTAGTGAGTGTCCCACCATGGAAAGGTCACGTAACTGTCAATGAAATCAAAGTTTTGCAATTTTTATTGCTATTAAAATTATTAAACTGTGCTTTTTAAGGGTGACCCAGGAGAACGTAACTATGGCAACGAGTGATAAAAAACGTGATTGACCCAATTGCAATTAAAACAAAGGTTTGACTGAATTTTAAATATCTTTCAATGGTCCCGACCATAAGAGTATTTTCCTAAAAAAACATCTGTACTCGATCGTAGATGCTGTGAAGAATACCATCTTTACTTGTTTTATTTTTAGCCTAGTTCTACGGTACTACTGCTAATTCATTTTATGCTTTTCGAGCCAATTTCCAAAATGTTTATCTTTATCCTTTTAACTGAGGCAAAAAACTTTGTATGTAATATATTTTTGTGTG